>BTPG01000005.1:149172252-149254752 GCA_036245525.1 Semisulcospira habei | reverse complement strand
AGAGAGAGAATCAATGAATCAATGAATCAATGAATCAATGAAACTTTATTTTACAACGGTTTAGGCATTGACATCGTCATCGACACAGCCATTTTACAAACCTGCCGTTGCTAACAACTACAAGACTAACTACAAATATACATACATATAAGTAAACATAATACTTGCAAAGCGATGACAACACTATTCACATAGACAGACATACTCATAGACTCACAGACACCCCCCACCCCACCCACCCCCCTTCACACATAGACAGAGCTAAGTAGTCCAAATGATAATTGAAAAGGATAACAGACTTAATTGGGAATAAATTGGACCCAGCATAAAAAGAAACATATAATACAAGTGGTTGAGTCATCCCTACGAGTGATCCACAAAATATTTGAAGAGACCCTTTTTAAAACAGGCTAGCGAGGAGGCGGATTTTACATGGTCTGGAAGGGCATTCCAGATAAGTGCCCCTGAGAAGGATAAGCTAGAGAGAGAGAGAGAGAGAGAGAGAGAGAGAGAGAGAGAGAGAGAGAGAGAGAGAGAGAGAGAGAGAGAGAGAGAGAGAGAGAGAGAGAGAGAGAGAGAGAGAGAGAGAGAGAGAATGACGTCATATTTAGAGTATTATGTCAGTGTCTGCGTGGCCTCTTTTACGTCACCGCCACTATCTGACTTTCTTTTTCAGTGTTTTAATTCTTTTCTGAAAAGAATTAATTTTTACTAAAGAAGTTGAAAGGATACAAAGATGGCTAACGAACTCATCTAATGTCTTTCTCCAAACTAGATATATGCAGAAGTTGAAGTAAATATGACAAAAATTACGGACTTTAATCTAGGTCAACCGACTTCCTATAAACGGTTGCTTATGTCTTCAATGAGATATTCAATTACAATATGCTCGGAGGCTCTCTTAGCCACCCACTTAAGAAAGTATTTCGCCAAGTTTCAAGCTTGTGTGTACAGAACCACCGGAGATTCTCTTGTTTACATACATCAGCACACACATACATACATACGCATATACGGCGCTTCTCGCCAAATGTACGTTCAGCAGCGAGGTTAGCGTAACTAGACATGACGTAATTTTTTTCTTGTTACTTCAATTGTTAGAGGTTTAACCTGCCCACCTTTGACAGCATGGACATGCTATTAAATTCGCCCCACCGCCACCCGTCCTAAAAAGTCCCTTCTATAAATAGAAGGGACTTAAAAACAGTTTGCAGTCAACAGTGAACGTGAGAAGACAGCTCAGCAAACACAATGTACTTAACACATTGTGCCCGAGGTACGAAATACCCACATTTTGGAGTTATCTAAACTGGCACTGCCCTTGAATTATCACGGTCGATCCATCCCCTGCAACTGGTGCATAGTCGTTTGATGATTTGGGAAATACGGCCGTCGGGCTGAATGAGTTAAAATTAACAGAGACAGGTAATCGCGTGGGCAAAGGAGGACACAACAGTCATTTGATATTGAGTTTGCCTTAGGTTTCTTCTGGTGGGTGGGGTGGGTCTTTCAGTAACTCTTCAAGGAGTCGCTGTAGGTCTCTCGTCGACGGCCTATACCCTGGGAGGGGTGACAGGCGTAAGTAAGTAAGTAGGTTTCTTTTGGCTTCCGCAATTATCAATTAGTCACACAAAACCTAAAGGTCATTGGTGGTCGCCCCCTTTGCAGCACAATCTGTTTCGAACGACCACCTTTATTAGAGATCGCCTGTTATTAAAGACCATCATATAGGTGGCGTTTGGTGCTTAAATGGCGGTCTTTAATAACAGGCGCCAATTTTGCTCTCATTTTTTTTTCTTGAGAGAGCACCTATCTTTTAAGACCACTTTCTTTCTGGTAAAAGACGGACACTCAAAACAGGTTCCACTTTTGTGTGTAAGTCAGGGAAAACCTAAAGATGGACATTTTTTTTTTAGTGCCTGTAGACACTGGACAATCGCACACATTCAGTCACAGATTTATCCCCTTTATTGCCGAGAAAAATATATAAACACCACTCGACTGCCAGAGGTACAGCTCCTCATTTGGGGCGGTCCGTGGCGCAGCGGTAAAAGCGCCTGCCACCAATGCAAGAGGTGTGAGGTTCGATACCCGGTTCCGGCGTCGGACTTTTCTCCTCTAGTGTCACCATTAATTCGGGCGGACCTTCGGGGGTTCTTTCTCCGGGTACTCCGGCTCTTTCCTCCCCCACGAATTTGGTATTAATTTCAGTCCACTTAATTAAACTTCAAAAACGATTTAAATTACCAAAAATTTCAGTAGCTCGCTCCCTTAGCACCACGTGAATGTTCTGTTGTTATGTACAGTGTGTGAGGGAATGCGAGTGATTCACCTTAGAGTGCTTGTTGGGTTCAGTTCGCCGCTATGTCCTGCGCAATGAGTTATAGATATGAGAAATGCGCCATATAAATACTACGTATTATTATTATTATTATTATTATTATTATTATTATTATTATTATTATTATTATTATTATTATTATGAGCCATCCGCAACCGCGCGTGCTCATGGGGGTCCGTATGCCTCTTGCTGAAACCACTTTGTATCCATGATCCGCTGAAGGCTGCGGATTTTTGGTGTTGAATTTATAATGATTTCAAAACTATAATCTGCGTCCACTGACAGCGAAGGGGTTAAACCATAGTGACCAGTCGCATACGTAAGCCTAACTCCTGCGCAAGCTACTGAGCAAAGTGCTCCGCTAAAGCGGAGAAAATTGCTCAGAAGCTTGCACAGGAGTTAGGTTCGCTTATGCAACCAACCTTATGCAGTCCGTTCGACGAAGAGAGGCATAAGCCGGGACGCATCTTTAACAGCAAAGGGACATTACGTGGATCTTCAAGAGCCTTTTTGCAGGGAGATGGAAAGGGCTGAAAACCGAGACACTCGTGTGTGACTAGACTGCTTCATGTACGTTACGCATCAGTGAAAAAGACCGACCCAGATTCTTTCTATTCGTTGTGACAGCACTGTGCATGGGAGGGGCAGAAGAGGAAGAGGGAGGCGGGATGGAGAGAGAGATGATGATGATGATGATGATGATGATGATGATGATGATGATGAAACTTTATTTTTCAACGGTAAAAAGTTTTGACAGAAAACAAATCGTCATTTTACAAACTTGCCGTTGCTAACATCTACAGCATAAAATTAAGGAAACTATAAAAAAAATTATAATAATAATAATTTTAAAATAAAAATATATTTACATACAAAACCCAAAAGCATCATTATATACAGAAAAAAAATAATAAACTCATCACCCAAACATGCACATACGCACGCACACACATACACTAACACACACAAACACGAGCACACACACACACACGCGCGCGCGCATACACACATACCAACCATTTGCATGAAATACACAAGGTACAAGAAATATTGCAGTGCCTGAGAAGTACTAAGTTTGACTCATCAGGTAATCATAAAGTTTTGTTTTAAAAATTCCTGGTGAGGTTATAGTTTTAAAGTGTGCAGGGATGGAATTCCAAGCATATGGACCAGAGAATGACATAATAGTTTTAAAGAGGTCGATTCTTGGCAGTGGTAGTGGTAAGGTATTGTTTCTTGAGGCCCGTTCACGTTCTTGCTGAGGTATAAATTTAGTGATTAGATACTGGGGTGTCATATTATTCAGTATCTTATGCATAAAGACGCATTTGTTTAAAGTAAGTTGCTGACGCAGACCCAGGATGTTTAAATGTCTAAATTTGTCTGTGGTAGGGATGGGGCGTCTATCTATCATTTTTACAGCTCTTTTGTATATGGAGTTTAACCTCTTCATGTTGACATCACTGCAGCCGTCCCACACTGTGGAGACATAACCAACGTGAGACTTTATATGAGCATGAAAAAACAACTTACGGGTATTTGTATCCGTTACATGTCTAAGCTGGGACAATAGGAAAGTGTTTTTAGCAATGGTCTTACAAACAGCATTTATATGGGTCTCCCAGCTCAATTGTTCGTCAACATGTATTCCTAAGAATTTACGCTCAGTGACTTGTTCAATAGGTTCAGCGTTTAATTGCAATTGTAATGGCTGCAGTCGGCGTTGATGTTTTTGTCGCGTGGCGATTAAGATACTCTTTGTTTTAGCTGGATGAAGAACCATATGGTTCTGTCTACACCAGTCAAATATCTCATTGAGACCGCGTTGTAAACTATGGCTAATGTCCGTCGTCTTTTTACCAGAAACATGAAGACTCGTATCGTCAGCAAATAAATTACAATTAACGTCAGAATTAGTAATATGCAACGGTAGATCATTAATAAATAGTATGAATAAAAGAGGTCCCAAAATAGATCCCTGGGGGACTCCGTATTTTACATTTCCTTGCTTAGAGTATCTTCCATGGGCGTACACCATTTGTTTTCTGTCTTTGAGATATGATCGGAAGAATGCTATAGCGGTTGCGTTCAAGTGATAAACTGTTAGCTTATTTAGGAGAATGTCATGGTTCACAAGGTCAAACGCCTTTTTAAGGTCTAAGAAAACTGCTCCTGACATCAGGCTTTTATTGATTGCTTCCAGCCAGCTGTCTACAATATGTGTCAGTGCCGACTGACAAGAATGTTTTGGTCTAAATCCAGACTGGTGAATATTAAGTAATTTACTTTTTTTCTAGAAAATCAAGGAGATGTTTTTGAATGTGCTTTTCAAGGGGCTTTGACAAAGCTGACAGAAGTGAGATTGGGCGATAATTATTGATATCTTCAAGATCTTTATTTTTATGGATTGGGATTACCTTTGCTTCTTTAATAATGGTTGGAAATGTACTTTGCTTTATGCAGAGGTTGAAAATATATGTTAGAGATTCTACAGTATACGGTAATGAGATTTTGAGGGTTTCATTATCAATACCATCAATGCCAGCAGACTTTTTGTTCGGAATGCTAGAAATATATCTGCCGACTTCCGCAACTGTAATATTAGGGATGGTGAAAGTATTTGATATAATTGTATTTTTGGAGTGTTCTCTAAGAGAACTCGGCACTTCATACGGTTTGCTCTTATTTGCAGCTGACAATGCCAGTGTTTCGGCTGTCGCTAAGAAATGGTTATTTAATATATCAGCTGACATATGAGATGGGATTTCGGGTACTGATTTACCCTTCGTTATAACGTTCAGAGCTTTCCAGACAGGTGCCGTGTCCTTCTTGTCTCGAATCATTTGTTGAAAAAAAAAGACTTCTTAGAAGCTCTAACTAAATATTTGATACGATTGCGTTGTTTTTTGTATTCTTCGTACTTTTGCTCTTTTTTAAGTTTGTCTCTAACTGACATGGCCTGCTTGATATCCGCTGTTAACCAGGGTGGCAGGGTGGAATGTTTAACTCGTTTTTCACGTATTGGCGCATGTTTATTGAGGACACTGAGAAACAGATCCATCCAGCACGACAAGGCACTGTCAGGAGATTGGTGACCATAAACCTCGCTAAACGGAGCATTGTGCAGATCCCACAGAAATTCGTCTTTATTAAAGTGTTTAAAGGAGCGATATTTTATAGTTTTATGTCTTTTAGCTTTTTGCTTGTCTAGTTTCATTGAGACGTTACAACATACTGGGTTATGATCGCTGACTGCTAAGGAGGGAACATGTACATTTGATATTTTATCGTCATTTGTCACGTAAATGTGATCAATTAAGGTTTTGTGGTTCTAGTGGGGATTTTAACTAATTGTTTTAAACCGAATAAGGCTGTTGTTGATGCCCATGCAGCGTGGTACCCTTTGGGCTTAAGTAGGTCAATGTTAAAGTCGCCCAGAAGAACAATGTTATCTTTACTTTGATTAACTTTATCCATCATTTCTACGAAGTGATCATACCAGTCCCAGCTGGCTGCTGGATTCTATAAATAAAGCCAATCAGAACTGGGGGTGATTTAGATGTTTTCACCTCAACCCATAAACTTTCAACTTCGGCTGACTCTAAATCCTGTCGTCGTTTAACGTTACTAATTATCGAATCATGTATATATACTGCTAGTCCAGTGTGCTGAGGGCTTGAGACATCTCTGCGGAGTACTGAGAAGTTTGGGATTGAGATGGAGTTATCCCTGATAGTGCTTTTAAGCCTAGACTCGGAGACACCAAAAACATGAAAATGTGTGGGCGTGTTCAAGAACACAGACAAATCTGGCACCTTATTAACTAAATGGTAAATGTTGAGGTGGCCAATTCTCAACTCATTAGTTTGTTGTGGGGCAGTTTTTACGCTATATTTTGGCATGTCGCTAACCGAACAAACGTAGCAAATAATAAATTAATGTTTTAAACAAATACAAATAATGTCAGTGTATATAATATAAGTAAGAAAGCGACAGAAAAAAAAAACACAAGGCAACAACTACAACAACAAAACAAAATTAAAATGTTTTTGACTCCCTTGGTCAGAGTCCAGCTGCGAGTTTGACTTGTTTGGTAATGTCAAATACAAAAGATAAAAAAGTTCGACAGATATGTAAAAAAAAAAAAAAAAAAAAAAAAAAAAAAAAAAAAAAAAAACCACTTCCAAGTGCACCTAGGGCACGCTCGCCCGATGCTGCAGTTTCCAACTGCTAATAAAATAATAATCGCATACACACAAAAACGAACTTTCTGAAACACACGCTGACAAATAACAGGGGTGTGTCCTACGACTGTCTAAAAACAATCTTTCAATCTATGGACGCGTGTCCTAATGTCCTGCGTTTGGCCTAAATTTCTGCAGCAGAGAAAACAAGGCTGCACAGTCACTTTCACTAAGCTGGGGCACTCCTGGGGGCGGGGGTTGTGGGGGATAGGGGAATACAGAATTATTAGAGTACGGGTACACCCGTCAGCCGTCTGCCACGAAGAAGGGTGGGCCAATGGGAGGTGGGGAGTAACCGTAGGGGGGCCGCTGTGACTTCTGTTCCGGAACAGATCCGGCCTTTAATCCACCGCTATGTTGAGTGACTAGCGGCGTGCAGTCGGCTTGACTGTGGTTCTTTTGACTGCAGTCTTTTTCCACAGCATGCCCCTGTCGGAATCGTGGTGCAAGGCTGAAACTGACTGGGCGCTGAAAGCGGCGGTCTCTTGGAGGCTCGTTGTCTCTGGCACCAGACTTGACGTGTGTGTCACCGTGCCCGGGCAGCTGTTCATGGCGGCGCGACTTTGGATGATTTGGTTCTGGCCGGGCTAGGTTGTTGGAGGTGCGGCCAGAGTACGCACGCTTGATGTTTACAGCGAGAGCACTGGTGCCCCGCTTGTTGGGATGGATGGCGTCTCTGAACCAGCCGCCCTTTATCTCGCCAGTTCTTGTATAAAAGGCGTAGTCATTGTCAACAAAGTTGACCTTGAGGGAATCGCACGTTTCCCTGAGGCAGAGGTTGGTATCAGTGATGCATGGGTCTGGCTGCTGACGCTCGTTCGTGGGCAGGATGGAAGACATGAAGATTTCTGCCTTGGGGAAGACTCGTCTGGCAGCAGAAATCACTTCCTTCCAGCCCTTCTTGCCGATGACGAACCCACGCTTATAGTCGTTGATGCCAACGTGTATGACGAATGTGCTGACTTTATTCGTGGGTTCGACATCGTGAAGGCGCTGGAGGATGCCGGCTCTGTCGAGGCCCGACACTGACACGACCTGCGCCATGTCCGTGCCAGTGACGGACATCAGCTTTCCATGCAGACCGCGTAGGACAGAGTCACCTATAAGCAGCGTCTGGGTGACAGGCTTTAGCTCTGGAATCCCAGCACGGTCGGTGGATTTGTCAGCGCTTGGAGAGCTTCGGGGTTTTGGCGCCGGCTCCTTGTGCTCAGATGTTTGCAGGTTAGCAGTGTTGTCGTGAGCTGGATGCGGGGTCGTGGTGGCAGGCGATGTTTCCGGCGCTTGCTTTGCCTGGGTGATAGAGGGGGGGGGGGGGGGGGAGAAAGGCCTTTCTTGCTGCCTTTCTTGCCGGTCCTCTGTCCCTCCTTCTTCCCCTCCAGCTGGGTGATCCGTTGTTGAAGGTGTCTGATTTCAGTATGCAGTGAATCCACCTCAATGTTGTAGGCGTGGCGGATCTCTCCAACTGCTGACCGGAGAGCAGCTATCTCCGCCATTACGCGCTCCATGGCCAGAGGGTCTGGGTTGAGAACAACAGGGCAGACCGTTTGGCACGCAGACTCAGTAACCTTGACATCAGCAGGTGCGGGAGGCTGAGTGCCAATGCCGCCGACGTCAGATGTGATGGCAGCATTAGCTTTGTTGTCGATGGTGGAGATAGTGGGGGCACTGTTGTTGCAATTGTCGTAGGTGGTGGTGATGAAAGTGCCAGTGCTGCCGACGTCGGACGTAGGGGCAGCACTAGCTCTGTTGTCGCTGTCGGTGATGTTGCCAGTGCAACCGACGTCAGACGTAGGGACAGCACTATCTCTGTTGTCGCTGTCGTTGGTGGTGATTGTGCCAGTGCCGCCGACGTCTGACGTAGGGGCAGCACATGCTCTGTTGTCGCTGTCGTTGGTGGTGATAGTGCCAGTGCCGCCGACGTCAGACGTAGGGCCGGCACTAGCTCTGTTGTCGCTGTCGTTGTTGGTGATTGTGCCAGTGCCGCCGACGTCAGACGTAAGGGCAGCACTAGCTCTGTTGTCGCTGTCGTTGGTGGTGATTGTGCCAGTGCCGCCGACGTCTGACTTAGTGGCGGCACTAGCTCCGTTGTCGTTGTCGTTGGTGGTGATAGTGCCAGTGCCGCCGACGTCAGACGTAGGGGCAGCACAAGCTCTGTTCACGCTGTCGTTGGTGGTGATAGTGCCAGTGCAGCCGATGTCTGACGTAAAGGCAGCACTAGCTCTGTTGTCGCTGGCGTTGGTGGTGATTGTGCCAGTGCCGCCGACGTCAGACGTAATGGCAGCACTAGCTCTGTTGTCGCAGCCGTTGGTGGTGACAGTGCCAGTGCCGCCGACGTCTGACATAGGGTCAGCACTAGCTCTGTTGCCGCTATTGTTGGTGGTGATAGTGCCAGTGCCGCCGACGTCAGACATAGGACTAGCTCCGTTGTCGCTGTCGTTGGTGGTAATAGTGCCAGTGCCGCCGATGTCTGACGTAAGGGCAGCACTAGCTCTGTTGTCGCCGTTGTTGGTGGTGATAGTGCCAGTGCCGCCGACGTCTGACGTAGGGACAGCATTAGCTCTGTTGTCGCTGTCGTTGGTGGTGATAGTGCCAGTGCCGCCGACGTCTGACGTAGGGGCAGCACTAGCTGCGTTGTCGCTGTTGCAGGTGTTGATGGCGCCAGTGCCGCCCATGTCAGACGTATGGGCAGCACTAACTCTGTCGTCGCTGGTGTTGATGGTGCCAGTGCCGCCGACGTCAGACGTAGGGGCAGCAGTAGCTCTGTTGTCGCTGGTGTTGATGGTGCCAGTGCCGCCGCGGTCTGACGTAGGAGCAGCACAAGCTCTGTTGTCGCTGTCGGTAATGGTGCCAGTGCCGCCAACGTCTGACGTAGGGGCAGCACTAGTTCTGTTGTCGCTGTCGTTGGTGTTGATGGTGCCAGTACCGCCGTTGGTGATGTCGGTGATTTTGCCAGTGCCGCCGACATCGGAGGTAGGGGCAGCACTTGCATTGTTGTTGCTGGTGGTGCCAGTACCACCTATATTGGAGATAAGGGCTCTGTCGCTGTAGGTATAGTCCTCGGTGTCGTCCATGTCAGTGATGGTCTGGGTGTCGGTTACTGACAGGCTGCTGTCAACTGAAGAGGGCAGTGACGGTAGCGCCAACTGACCGTGACCAGACTGAGCGGACAAGGTGTTGACGATGTCTCTTAGCGCTGCAAACTCCCTGTCCACCCACTGGCGGCAGGACCTGCCCTGAACCAGGAAACTGGCTGTGGTGTAGTACGCATGTATCACAAGTAGTTGCCGATTGCCGTCCTTTATCCGTATGGTTGAGTGCACTAGGTCTTTGGGCAGGCTGGTTGCATCAAGGTCTATTTGTTGTTCAAAGGCGGTATGGTTTTCCCCATAGTCTTCCCACGTTGTTGTGACACCTTGGGGTTTGAACTCACCAACGTAGCGAAGATATAACACCTTTCGCCACACTGGTAGTTTGCCATGTTCAGTGTTATACGTGATCTGAATAGGGTCCAGAGTCCGTCTGATCTCTTCCACATTTGCCTGCGTAAATGTTAGCTTGGACCGTGTGGTTGGGCCCATCTTGCCATCACTCTGGCTAACATCAAAAGCAGTGTAAGCCGTCACAGACAAAACGCAGATTAACACACACCTGGCCTTGACACTTCACTGTTGCCCGTGGCAGACGAGGATCAGGTGGTGAGAGAGATCTTGCCTGTGCTATTGTCACTGTCCCCAGGTCGCCATGCCAGCTGTTGAAACGTGCCCGCTAGCCCCTGTAGACGCACTCAGGCGTGAGAGGGGAGTTGAGCTCCCATCCCCATTCACAGCTGGCGGGTGTGAGAGCACAGGGGATTAGGCAAGTGGGCGTCAGAAGTGGCGACAGGTGGCGGGGGCCCTAGGCTGCCTAGCGCCAGGTACAAAATCAGTATAGTGAAACAGATTTCATGGCTGCTCGAATAATATACAGTTTGTTCAGTTCATATTTTTTTAAATTAAAAGATGTGAAATAGGAAGGAAATAAATTATAAAAAGTATATTACAAAATACCTTAATCTCGGCGCAAGGGGTCCGTTTAGAACAACCAGCACAGTCACAGTATACACAGGTTCACACAAAGCTAGCACTTCACCTCAGTTCCGCATGTTCCGAAAGAAGAGAGAGAGAGAGAGAGAGAGAGAGAGAGAGAGAGAGAGAGAGAGAGAGAGAGAGAGAGAGAGAGAGAGAGAGAGAGAGAGAGAGAGAGAGAGAGAGAGACAGAGAGAGAGAGACAGAGAGAGAGAGACAGAGAGAGAGAGACAGAGAGAGCCCTCAGGCATCCCCTAACCCCCTAGCCCAGTGTGGCTGACGTTGAGCACGCCTGGCCTGCAGCGACAGGCCGTAGTCCTTTTGCCCACTGATGCTACAATCGTCTCCCTGTTCAAGAACAAGGGCAGCAAAGCAGACTGTGCCAATTACCGAGGGATCTCACTCTTGTCCATTGCTGGCAAGATCCTTGCGAGAGTCATCCTCAACCGCCTGATCAGCTCTGTATCTGAGGAAGCACTCCCAGAGGCTCAATGCGGCTTCAGACCCGGCCGCAGCACAGTCGACATGGTCTTCTCTGTGAGACAGGCCCAGGAGAAATGCACTGAGCAGCACATGGACCTCTACGCTGTCTTCATAGATCTGACCAAAGCATTCGACACCGTAAACAGAGAAGCGCTTTGGGTCATCCTCGCAAAGCTCGGCTGCCCCAGGAAGTTCACCAACATCTTCCGCCTCTTCCATGATGGAGTTGTCCAGTCAAACGGCGACACATCCGCACCCTTCGACATTTCCAACGGTGTGAAACAAGGTTGTGTTCTTGCCCCCGTGATGTTCAACCTGTTCTTCACATGTGTCCTGACCCATGCAGTACGCGACCTTGAGAAGGGAGTGTACCTGAAGTACAGACTAGACGGCTCTCTCTTCGACCTCCGTCGACTGAACGCCAGGACCAAGACCATCGAGAGACTGGTCCTTGAGGCGCTTTTTGCCGATGATTGTGCGCTGATGGCGCACACGGAGTCTGACCTCCAGACCATTGTCAACAGGTTTTCGGAAGCCTCTCGACTGTTTGGCCTCACCATCAGTCTCAGCAAGACCGAGGTCCTGCACCAACCGGCCCCAGGCACAAGAGCCCCCCCCCCCCCCCAAAGTGTACATCAAAGGCACCGAGCTGAAGACTGTCGACCAGTTCAGGTACCTTGGGAGCATCATCTCTTCTGACGGTACTATCGACAAGGAAATCGCAGCTCGCATCAGCAAAGCCAGCCAAGCCCTGGGTCGCCTGCGCACTCGTGTGTTGAATAACAACAATGTCAAGCTTTCCACCAAGGTCAAAGTCTACAAGGCAGTAGTTTTCCCCAGCCTCCTCTACGGCTGTGGGTCATGGACGCTGTACAGAAAGCACCTCAAGCAGCTTGAACATTTCCACATGAGATCCCTGCGCTCACTCATGGGCACCAAATGGCAAGACAAGGTGACAAACCTGGAAGTCCTGGACAATGCTGGCTTAGTGAGTGTTGAAGCCTTGATCTTAAATACTCACAAACCAGATAGGTGAGGCTAGGTAGGCGGGGGCAGGGGATCTAACTGTTGTCCAGCGCTGAGTAATTCCCCTTGGTTTGTTGTACTTGATCTTAAAGACACAACTCCGCTGGACAGGTCATGTCATACGCATGGATGATTCTCGCATGCCACGCCAACTCCTGTATGGTGCACTCTCAAAAGGCCACAGGAAGCAAGGACCGCCAAAGAAACGCTTCAAAGACTGCATAAGAGACAGCCTCAAGCACTGCGTCTTCCCGGTAAAGGAACTTGAAGCACAAGTACAAGACAGATCCGGCTGGCGTGCCGCCACCAGGAAAGCCTGCACGCTCTTTGAACACAATCGGCGCGAACAGATCACCAGTGCCAGAGCTCGCAGAAAGACAGCGTCGACTCTCCCCACAGCTACGTTCCAGTGCCCCCATTGCCCTCGCAGGTGTGGCTCCAGGATTGGCTTGGCCAGCCACATCCGCACCCACAAATAGAAGTCATGCACAATGACGACATCATCGGTTACGATGGTCTACCCATTATTTTGTTGTTGTTGACAGTTCTATGTCCCTGATGGCCAGCAGGCTGCGTGGGATGTTCAAATCCGAAGTCAGTGCGAACGAACTACAGTTCTGAGTCCCCGAGCACATTTAGTGCAAGGGGGGGACCTCAATAGGAATTAGTCAGTTATGAAGCTTGTCCTATTAAAATATTAACTCATTCAGCCCGACGCGCGTATTTCCCAAATTTTGGAGGCGTCATCTAACGACTATGCACCTGTTGCAGGTGATGGATCGACCATGATAATTCAAGGGTAGTGACAGATTAGCTTGGCGCCGACAGGCGCCAAGCTAATCTGGCACTACCCTTGAATTATCATGGACGACCCATCTCCTGCTGTAGTGCGTCAGGGCTGAATGGGTAAAAAAATAATAATTTGAAGCATCACCATAAAGCGTTGTCAGCCCCTTCCCTGCCTCTGTACGTACATTGCATTCCTGAAATCTTGGTTCATTCAACGACCAAAAGCCACAACCGTCCAAGAAACATGGATGCAACCTGGTCTGAGTAAGAGACATAGACCCTCATGAGCCCCGGCAACCAAGTTAGTTGCCGGGGCTCATGATAATCTATGTCTCATGCAGTTGGATCGTGTTTGCTTTTTATCGGTAGTCAAGGGATTAATATCGCAGGTAGTGGTGGTTCCGTATCAACAGTGATTTCAAACCGTGAAAGTAAAGCAACACCTATAAGATAGACTCGTTTTAAAATAATGTGACATTTGAACAGAACCTAAACTGACCCCCCCCCCCTCCATCCCCATCCCCCCCCCCCTTTTGTGCATGTAGCAGCCACAAGTACTGTTAGCAGTTTATACCGGCACTGTTAATAATAGTTAGCTGCAACATTGTAGAGCTATTAAGCAAGTTGTTTACGCAAACAATGGTGACCGGCTATGACCCCAGCTTATAAACTTTTTATGGGCTGAACTATTAGGACACTTTGTTTGCATCCTACGTCAATGATGGGCGTTATGGGGTCATAACTCTCTCTCTCTCACACACACACACACACACACACACACACACACACACACACACACACACACACACACACACACACACACGCACACACACACGCACACAGACAGGCACACACACACACACACACGCACACGCACACACACACACACACACACTAACACACACACAAGTGCGCGCGCGCGCATACACGTGTGTGCGTATATGCGCGCGCGCGTAATGAAAATTCATGTCTTTTTTATTATTATTATTATATTTTTTTTATTTTTTACTGAGCGCTAATGCTGCGCCCACAGTAGCGGTCTTTATGGCAGTCATACAATACAGTTCATTCATTTATATTGTGTTGTTTTGTTTTTTTCTGGCGTTTTTTTTCTCCAAGGGGTTGATGGCATACCCCTACCACCCCTCCCACCCCCACCCCCACCCCTTCTTCCTTGTCAAGTCAGTAAACAGTACCAAGGTGACCGCACGCACAACAACCCATGTTTACGTCTTGTCAGCAGCGTTTAGGTGTTTTAGTTGCTGAGAAGAGCCCAGAGAAGAAAGCAATACGCCTATAAAGAAATGACATTTACAACACAATCATAACATTATTTATTAACCCATTCAGCTCTGACGCACTACAGCAGGAGATGGGTCGACCATGATAATTCAAGGGTAGTGCCAGATTAGCTTGGCGCCGACAGGCGCCAAGCTAATCTGGCACTGCCCTTGAATTATCATGGTCGATCCATCTCCTGTAACTGGTGCATAGTTATTAGAGTGACGCCTGCAAAATTTGGGAAATTCGGCCGTCGGGCTGAATGAGTTAATAAATCGTGTTGTAACTTCGCTCTCTAAGCGCGTTTCTTTCTTCGCTATGTTTCAGGGGCGGATCATTTGGTGACCTCGAGCGGGGGGGTGGGGGGTGGAAGGGGGGTGGGTGGTGGGTGAGGGGGGGGGGGGAGGTTCCACCCTTTTGTTTGCGACCTTCAACCTCATACTACTAGTCCTCCCCGACACTATACCTTACTTCCAGGGGCCGAAAAAATCGATGGGATAGAGTGAGAGACCGAACTGAAGGCGCATGCGTGTTAACACTCTCACCATTTGCCAAAATATTAAACGGGGGAGGGGGAGGGAGGGGAGGGGAGATCAAACAGGAACTTTGTTATAGCATTTAAAAAAAATTTGGTCGGGGTTCGGGGGGGGGGGGGGTCCGGAACCCCTTGAATCCACCCCTCCAGATCCGCCCCTGGGTTCTTCTCTGGACTGTACACGCTCTGCAGTCATCCTTTATGGATCTGGGAAGAAAGATTTATATGCTGGTCTGTGATTCGAACCTTACGGCTCCTCGCCATATGGTCCAAACGCATAGAACAACGCGTATTTAACAGGATGCACTGGTTGTCTCCTTCGAAGGGGGTCAGGCAGTGAGTTTACGGCCGGACTGGTTCGCACTCCCACACTGTTGTTCAAGTCAGTCAAAACTGCCACGCGTTCGATGACAGCATTACTCTGGGATCAGACGGCAGCACTCACACATTTGGCAGTCGTTCTCTGGATTCAGACATTAACCCCTTCACTGCCGAGAAGAGGCGAACAAGATCCAGCTGCAAAAGAGACATAAATCCACTTGGAGTCGACAAGAGATATATAGATCCACATGAGCCCTCGCAACTGCGGGGCCCCATATGGATCTATACCTCTTGTCGACTCGAGGTTTGTATCCGCGTTCAGTTCCTTGCACAGCTGGGGATCTCCGGTTTTGAATTTAATGAAGATTATAGAACACAATCTGCGTCCTGGACTGGGATAACAATGCACAAGATAGTGCGTCGCTTATTTGAATGAATTCAGCTTAAAAATGCTGAAGCTCACGGCGAAAGCATCGCGACAGTTTTTAATGACAGTGACACGTCAATGAAAACGGTGCCATACGTTTAACCTATTTAGCCCCAACGCAGCACAGCAGGAGATGATTCGACCATGATAATTTAAGGGTTGTGCCAGATTAGCTTGGCGCCTGATCGCGTCAAGCTGATCTGGCACGACCCTTGAATTATCATGGTCGACCCATCTCCTGTAACTGGTACATAGTCGTTCGGCGACACCTCCAAATGCGGCCGTGGAGTTAAATGAGTTAATTGCCGTCGATGAATCCTATGGTTGCCCCTCTTCAAGCATAAGGGATCAAATCGCCACATTGTTGCGTAGCTCTCTCCGCGGCCGCACACGATGATTATGCGCAAGAACCGTCGACTGACTCGGATTTTTTTTTGTTTTTTGAGTGCATTTTAGTTCGAAAGCTGTCAGTGTGTGCTAACTTTGCGAAACACCGTGTGCCTGCGTGCACGTGCCGGCACACTAAGAAAACAAAAGTCAATTCAAGGCCAGGTGCTGAGCTGCGTGGGGTTTGTCATCATTACACCAGGCATGCCTCTAATACCGCAAGTCTGTCATCCGTATATGGTTTGATAGGCATTCCATGCAAGTGGACACACAATTGACGTCTTTGAAAGCAGGGCAAAGTTCAGGCAACACCGAATAACCCCATCAATACAAGGAACACGGATGTGAGTAGGGTCAGCAAGAGGCAAAAGAACCTCATGAGCCCCCGCGTTCGCGGGGGCTCATGAGGTTCTTTGCCTCTTGCAGTTGGGTGGTTTTCGTATCATTTTTTTTCTTCTCCAGCAGTGAAAGGGTTAATACCTAATACAATACGACGTGGGAGTTAGAAAACCGCTGAAAGACATGAAATGAAACACGGCGTGCATCTTGATTTCAACGTGTGAGCTGTTATGTAATTTTGGACCTTACACCTTCAAGCCATGAGATCCAGAATCACAGACCAGGTGCAATGGACTGTCATTCGCACTCACGCCGCACACGAGAAGACAACTTATAATTACAGTCCTTGATAAAGGTCTTCCTATGTGCAAAAGGCGTAGAGTAACACGTATCCCAACAGTCGCAGGGGCTCGTGAGAATCTGTGCTACTTGCTGACTCAGCTCGGCCTGGGGCTCGAGTTCCTGGGACGCGTTATTTCGAGCTAAGCTCACGACTGTTTATACTGTGTCCCACTCTAATGCTAGTAAAAGCAAACGCGGATGTCCTAAGTTACCCGTTTCTAATTTTACCAAACCAGGAAAAGCCACGCAAAGAGAATTATGATCATCCTATAAGTGCAGTCCACGTCTCACTACAGAGAGAGAG
Organism: Semisulcospira habei; assembly: GCA_036245525.1. Lineage (NCBI taxonomy): Eukaryota > Metazoa > Mollusca > Gastropoda > Semisulcospiridae > Semisulcospira > Semisulcospira habei. The sequence goes on along the minus strand of BTPG01000005.1, from coordinate 149,237,869 downwards.
AGAGAGAGAGAATGAATCAATGAATCAATGAAACTTTATTTTACAACGGTTTAGGCATTGACATCGTCATCGACACAGCCATTTTACAAACCTGCCGTTGCTAACAACTACAAGACTAACTACAAATATACATACATATAAGTAAACATAATACTTGCAAAGAGATGACAACACTATTCACATAGACAGACATATTCATAGACTCACAGACACCCCCCACCCCACCCACCCCCCTTCACACATAGAGCTAAGTAGTCCAAATGATAAATGAAAAGGATAACAGACTTAATTGGGAATAAATTGGACCCAGCATAAAAAGAAACATATAATACAAGTGGTTAAGTCATCCCTACGAGTGATCCACAAAATATTTGCAGATACCCTTTTTAAAACAGGCTAGCGAGGAGGCGGATTTTACATGGTCGGGAAGGGCATTCCAGATAAGTGCCCCTGAGAAGGATAAGCTAGTTTTATATAGATCGATCCTTGGTTTTGGGACTATGAAAAGCTTTCTGATGTTTCCAAGCTTGGACTCAGACTTACGGAACAAAGTGGAGATGTACTCAGGTGTTTTGCGTTTCCACACTTTGAACATAAAGATTGCTTTGTTATATTTAAAATGATCTTGAAGTGGCAGGAGACCTGCTTTTGAGAGCTTTTCTTCAGTGCTTAGGTGTGGATCAGGGCAGATTATTTTGGCCGCTCGTCTGTGTAGGGAATTGAGTCTCTTTAAATGGACCTCACTACACCCATCCCATACCGATGACGCGTAATCGATATAAGAACGTATGTGAGCGTTATAAAATAGTTTACGGGTATCTGAATCAGTATAATATTTCAGAGAGAGAGAGAGAGAGAGAGAGAGAGAGAGAGAGAGAGAGAGAGAGAGAGAGAGAGAGAGAGAGAGAGAGAGAGAGAGAGAGAGAGAGAGAGAGAGAGAGAGAGATGATGATGAAACGTGTTTATTCAGGATAAAAAGTTTTAGGCATAGCAATGCCTATCTTCCAAACTGTCCTGCTACTCTACACATATAAAAATACATCAGACGATACATCAAAAGATAAAACATATGTAAGTAAAAAGACCCATCCCCCCCCCCCCCCCACCACCACCACCACCACTCAGAGAGAGAGAGAGAGAGAGAGAGAGAGAGAGAGAGAGAGAGAGAGAGAGAGAGAGAGAGAGAGAGAGAGAGAGAGAGAGAGAGAGAGAGAGAGAGAATCGTGGACCCATCCGAACCCAGTAAATCTGTCAAAAGTCGATATTATGCAAATTTCTTTACGTATGTTTGGTTGCACACGTCAGCAGCACAGCTTGACACCACGGCCAAAAGAAAAGAACGGCTCTGTCCTAGCGCGAGATTGAGAGTCAATGACGAGAGTAACAGCCAGTTACACGATGCTGCCCTATGCTGCGAAGTTTATTTGAGTGATAAGCGTTTGATTTCCATTGTCACACAGTCCTACTTTAATCCCTTTCCCTGCCACTGTACGTGCATTTTTGTCATCGAAATTTTTGTTCAACGACGAAAAGCCAACACATTCCAAGAAACATGGATAGAAACTGGTCTCAGCAAGAGGCATAGATCCTCATGAGCACCCGCAAGTCGCGGGGGCTCATGAGGATCTATGTCTCTTGCAGCTGGATCGTTTACACGCTTTCTCGGCAGTGAAGGGATTAAATGGTGCCACGACAAATAAATCATTGCCATGTTTTCCAGTGAACAGGCGATTCCGTGTAACCTGGAACTAAGACGACAGCTGCCGAATGCACCGAGAAACATTGTTAACCCCTTGCCTGCCAATGAGCGTATATTGTATTTATGAAATCTTTGTTTATTTAACGCCAAAAGTCACAAAGGTCCAAGGAACATAGCAGCAAATGTGTCTTAGCAAGTGACATAGACCCGCAAGAGCTCTCGCGACTTATGTCTCTTGCAACTGGGTGGCGTTCACCTTGCACCGCCAGTTAACTCATTCGAGACGAGGCGGCACGTCTCGAATGAGTTAAGGGGTCAATAATATAACCGGTTTACGGGTTTCAGTCGACCACTCTTTCCTGTTAACTCTTGCCGTCTGTCAATAAGAAGTTCAGGGACCGTTTTAGAGGAAATCTCTGCTAGGTCGCCATGACGGAAGTACAGATTTATAGTCCAAGGGGCTGGACACCTACTTACAAATTCACCTGTCCAACGTCACCCATCTGTAAGAGGCAAAGATCCTCATGATTCAGGATGCTGGTGCAAGTGTACGCTCCTTGCTGGAACAACTTGCAGCTATGTTTCTTAGTCATAGGAGGCCATGTGGTCGCTTGGTAGATGCACGGCAAAAGGCCTCGCTAAAACAAGCCTGTTCCCTGTGTGTTATATGACGTACTTCAGCTTGTAGGAAACCACCCATAGATTATACAGGCAGAGAGTACAATAAGGAAGATACTTTAGATAGTCAATGTTACGATAGGGGCGTGTGATAATCACGCCCGATCGGCAGACCCTCTGAAGATCAGTTGATTGATCGTGTATTCATGATATCCAGCAATACAGCAGAAATTCACACAAGACGTGCCTAGTAGGTCGTCTATGTTTCCGTTGGCTGCTCCTGTTACAGCCGTATCAGTTTCTTGACCGGATGGGATTATTTGGCACCCAATTTACTGTGTTCTCCCTGACATTTATAATTATTGTCTGTAAAGAGACTAATGCTGCATTACTTGAAGTACGGAATCAGAAGAAAGTCAAACGTTGTAGTGATTTCAAACATGTTCAAACATTTTGAAACATTTCAGTCGGCCACACTTTCCTGTTAACGCTTGCCGCCTGTCAATATAAAATTAAGGGACCGCTTTAGAGGAACTCTTTCTTTTTTAGAGGAAATGTTCCAAAATTCGTCCATTCTAGTTGGTTATGGTATGTACCTATCCGAGCCGACGGTGTGATAAGGGGCAGTGGCACATCTCTATTATATGTGCCTACGCACACTAGATTGTAAAAGGAAAAGTCCTAGTATAGGCAAGACAACATTGAGAACCCCTTGTATCGGCAAAGACCGCCATGAAGCAGATCGCTTGAATTCAAAATCCGAAGTCCCTAGCCTTTAACACATTCTACCCCAGGACCGAAATCCCCAAATTTTGAAGCTGCCTTCTGAAGGACTGTATTACAATTCTACAGACAGATCGAGCATGATAGTTTAAGGGTCATGATAGTTTAAGGGTGGTGCCAGAATAGCTTGGTGCTCTCAGGCACCAAGCTATTCTGGCACCACCCTTGAACTATCATGTTCGATCTATGTCTTGCTGTGGTGTGTCGGGGCTGAATGAGTTAAAGGAACATGGATACCTCAGTGGTTTCAAAAGAGGCATAGATCTTCATGAGCCCCCGCAATGTGGGGGCTTATGAGGATCTGTACCTCTTGCAGTTGGATGGTATTCCATTTTGCTCGGCAGTTAAGGGATTAATAACGGCACGACACAATGCATGTGCAAAAATGTAAACTTATTTTAGGCTCGAAAACCTTCTTTCCGACTTGGACTAATTTTACGATGATACAGAAATAAAATAATGATGTACTGATATTTGATCTTCATCGCCTATGTTTACTATTTTCCTATGATTGTGTAATTTGTATTCGTTATTTTCCCCCGAAATAAGCATTTGTGCGCAAGACGCATTCCATGTGGATACGTCAACTTGTTAACAGTCTTTTAACAATGTGATGAAGCTCTATGCTCGTGCATAGTGCTCATACATTAGGGTTAGTACGGTACGGTTTTTGTTAACGGTTTGTTTGTGTCGATAGTCCGGGTGGCATGAGGCTCCACGTGAAATCTGTAAGGCATGGTTAGCACGGAGTTTTGGTGAGTACTGTTATAGTGAGTTCTAGGCAAAAGCTGCGTCTGTCAGAGGTCTAGATCGGTAGTACGGGGCTTATCGTCAGCTTGGACGGATGTGTTTGAGATACCTAGCCCGTATTCCAAGACTCTGAAGCCTAGAATTCAGGTATGTTTCTATATATGTAGTATTGATAGTTGCTTAGTTAAAGACAGTATGCGTTGCTAAGAGTAATTTGTTTGTATAGTGTTGGCCGGTTTGGTTCAGTTATGAAGGTTTAGAATTCAGTGAAGTAACCGGTGTTTTTCGTATACAGTTATTTACGGAGTTGAATAACTAAAGACGTGAGATGTGTATGCTTAAGTCGCTATGAAGGTAGTACGCGGTTGGTTAAGCATAGTCTTTTCCAGTGTATAGAGTAGTGTATAGCAAGAGTGTTAGGCTATAGTCTGTTTCAAGATAGTGACGAGATATGGGGGTGTTACGGAAGTAGACAGTTTATGAAGCACGTGAGTGTGTGTGAATGAACGTGTGAGTTATTTGTATCAGCCAGGTTACGTGACGTTTCTCATTGATCCAATATGTTGTGTGTTTAGCAAGTGTTACGTTGGGACTTTTGTTGTCGTATTCAGAGTGCTTGTAAAGAGGGAGCGACGGACGCCGAGACGTCGAGTCACCAGACCTAACGTGAGGTCATCACCCCTCCAGCTCTTCACTCAGAGTGAGTCTGACCGGGACCGAGACACCCGAGTCAAAGCGAGAACTGCGCTACAGTACGAGTACGAGGACATCCGTGCCAAAGAGACAGGACGGCAGGAAGAAGCGTACAACGAAGGATGAGGATGGAAATGATCGTCTTATTCTATACCTGCGTATTTCTCTGTGGGCTGGCGATTGGGTGCCTGATAGGTGGGGGCAGGGGATCTAACTGTTGTCTGTCCAGCGCTGTGATTCCCCTTGGTTTGCGTACAACGAAGGACTTTCACGCCTAGACGTGAGAAGGACCAACGTAACCAGGCAATAACATCAAACAGGTTGGAGACAGTGTGAAACTAAAGCCTAGCCTGGCCGAGATATTGTGAATTGTGTGTGTATGATGTTCGGATGTTAGTAGAGAAGTTTGTATAGTTTGATAGTCTTTTAAGCGTTTCTTTTCTTTTATCTTGTATAAAGTCACTTTAGAAAGGGAGCCCGTGTGTTTGTTTTACCGCATGAATGCGCCCGTCTGAGTCAGTGGCGGTGTATGCGTCTGTTGCGTGAGAGTCTGTGCGTACGACTGGGGGCAAGTCTGCGTGCGTTACAAACAACAACAAAAAATCGCATTCTGCTTTGAATGTTTTTTGCTGAAGAATATGAATCATCAATCTACCTATGTACAACCGAAAAATATTGTAAATTTTCGTGAAACGCGGAATGTTATTTGTAATTCAATGAACAGATCGCTTTTCACAAAGTGGACTTGATGTCTTTTGCTTGTTAGGGCAGTGTTGTCAGCATTGTGAGAACAGGGCGATCAAGACAAAAGGAATGTTGCGCTATATATCAAAATAACAAAACCTATTTTACAACCATCCATCCACCATTTGAAATTTACAACGTTCACTGTCGAGACAAACTGAACACCACCCAACTGCAAGAGGTATAGATCCTCATGAGCCCCCGCAGTTGCGGGGGCTCATGACGATCTATGCCTCTTGCTGGCACCACTTTGTAGGTCTATCTTTGGTGTTGAATTAACAAAGATTGCAGAAACAAAATTTGCGACCACTGACATTAACGGGGCTAAACTCTCTCTCTGCCTATCTCTGTCTCTGTCTGTCTGTCTCTGTTTGTCTGTGTCTGTCTGTCTATCTCCGTCTCTGTCTCTAGCTCTGTCTGTGTCTGTGTCTGTCTGTCCGTCTCATAAATCAATGCCATCTACAGATCTGCAGATGCCAGAAATATGCGAGAAATTGTTTTCCAGTTATGATTGAATGGGCACAATGCCCCTTTGTCACAAGAATGCACCTGCTACAAGAACAGTGCGAAGAGAGGTTTTTGTGTGATGCAACAATAAATATGTCACATGATAACCGAATGATTCATTCACATTAACTCATTCAGCCCGACGGCCGTATTTCCCAAATTTTGGAGGCGTCATCTAATGACTATGCACCAGTTGCAGGATATGGATCGGGCCATGATAATTCAAGGGCAGTGCCAGCTTAGCTTGGCGCCGACAGGTGCCAAGCAAATCTGGCACTACCCATGAATTATCATGGTCGACCCATCTCCTGTTGTAGTGCGTCAGGGCTGAATAGGTCAAATTAAATGCATGATCGACGACCATTCAGCTGAGAAAAGACGTATTATGTGGCACATTCTACGCAGCACGAATCAGAACCGAACAGTCACTCATTTGTCTCTGTGTCACGTTTGTCTCAAGGCCAGTGCCGTGATCAAGTGCATGAACATCAAACGATTCAGCAAAAAAAAAAAAAAAAAAAAAAAGCAACTCTGCGACCACCGTCATATGATCATGAGACATAGCTCCCCATTAGCCCCCTTTTGGCGTCATTTACATCAATGTTCTGTCCTGTGAAGGCAAATGCCAGTTCAAAGCAATATTTAAAACGAAATCGTAAAACAAAATAGATTTACGACAGAAAGGGCGTGTTTCCATACAGCTACGCGACAGTGCCACTGCAAAAACGTAGCTGAGCAGAACGCGGAAAATTGCTTGACGTCTTTCCATATAGCGGCGCGACAGGCGGCATCGCGCTCCTATTTAAGTTGTTTAGAATTTGTTGTCGCACACTTAAAGCCACGCTCCACACCGCCTGTCTCACATATGGAGCATACGAAAACACTTCTTCTGTAGTTTCATCTTCTCGATTCCTGTCGCTGTCGCCACGGCTTTCGCGCCGCTATATGGAAACACCGCTTAAGTCGTAATAATAGTAAGTCGATATTATTGTTGTAATAAAAGAAAATAATGCCTTTTTTCGACGGTTAGTCCATTTCTGTACAAGCGGTATTTAAAAGAATGTATTACAATAAAATAATCTTGCATTTTTTTTTTTTACTGAAATGGTCTTAACCCATTCGGCCCCGACAGAGCGGCAAAGCAAGACATGGATCGAACATGATAGTTCAAGCGTGGGGCCAGAATAGCTTGGCGCCCATAGGCGCCAAGCTATTCTGGCACCACCCTTGAGCTATCATGCTCGATCTGTCTCTAGAATTCAGACGGCAACTTCAAAATTTGGGGATTTCGGGCCTGGGGCAGAATGTGTTACGACAATAAGTCCATTGTTGTTAATAGCCAGCTTCTTCACCTTCTTCATTGTACGTTCAGGATAACACAATGAGAATCTTGTTTTTCACCAAAATGATCTTTTGCCTTCAAAATGGCATTGTTATATCAGGCATAAAAACGTTATCCGGCGATCAGTCTTACGATGATATTATACTGACGAGCAAAAGAATTGCAACATTTTTGGAATCATCGAAATCACTTTAGTCTTTCCGATGATTCCCCCCAAAAAAACAAAACAAAAAAAAAAAACAAAAAAACAAAACAAAAACAAAAAAACAAATCATTTTCTTTTGCTCGTCAGTATATATCACGCCTAGATCAGTCTTTATAACAGTTTTCTTATCAACTCCTTCTATCTGCAAGAGGCATAAAATGTCATGAGCCCATGCTGTGCAGGGGTTCATGACATTCTATGCCTATTGCTACTCGGCACCTCTGATGTCTACACCTCTGCCACCCCTCCCCCCAAAAAAACCCCAAACAAACAAAAAACCAAAACAAAACAAACAAAAACAAAACAAAACAAAAAACAAACATAAAACAAAACAAAAAACAAAACAAAACAAAACAAACAAACAACAAACAAACAAACAAACAAACAAACAAGAAAAAACCCCGCAACCCCCCCCCCAAAAAAAAAAAACAACAACAACAACAAAAAACAAACAAACAAAAAAAAAAAAAACAAAAAACCCCAAAACAAAACAAAACAAAAAAACGGAGGAAGTCACTCCCCTTTATAAAACCTGTCAGTGAGAAGGATCAACTTGCGTCGTTGTTGGTGTCTGTCGTGGTGTTACTAAATACACGCAACTATATTTTATGATCCTAACTTCAGCCGAAGGCCGCGAGAGTGAGTCTAATTTGTTATTCCAATGCGTGACTGTTGTGACGGGACAAAATGTAAACGAGGGAAAAAGAATTGAACATCACCCAAACTGCGGAAAGTACAGATTCTCATGAGCTCAAGAGAACCTAGGCCTCTTCATGAAACCACTTCGTAGGGCGTGTTCCTTTGATGGATGGACATGTTAATTTGACGTTGAATTGATAATGATTTCAAACAGCTGCGTCCTCTGGCGGTGAAAGGGGTTAAGTGGCTGATTTCAAGTTCACGCCGCAGCGTTAACCTGTTCAGTGCCGAGAAAACCTGAACACCAGCCGGCTTCAAGAGGAATAGATCCTCACGATCCCCCGCTGTTACGGGGGTTCATAAGAATCTATGCCTCTTTGTGACACCACTTTGAATCCACGTCACTGGGAAAGCTAGGACTAACTAGGAGTTGAATTAACTCATTCTACCCCAGACACACCACAGCAAGATAAGGATCGACCATGATAGTTCAAGGGTGATGCCAGAATAGCTTGGCGCCCATAGGCGCCAAGCTATTCTGGCATCACCCTTGAACTATCATGGTCGATCTGTGTCCTGCTCTGCAATGCAGTCTTCAGAGGACAACGGCAAAATTTGGGGATTTCGGTGTTGGGGTAGAATGAGTTTTAAAGAAAGAATGCAGAAACACAATCTGCGTCAGTTGGCACTTAAGGGGTTAATCATTCTAGGTCATTTTGAACAGGCCACAAGTACAGTGCCACAACAACCGACTGCCTGTTATATCTACAGTTTCCGCGTTTAACCCCTTCGTTGCCAGTGGGACGCGAGATTACGTCTTTGAAAGCAGGACAAATTCAGCACTGAATAGTGCCATTAACCCGAGGCGGTCATCCCATAACACGGGTATGACTGGGGTCATCAAGAGGCAAAAGACCTCATGAGCCCCCGCAGATGCGGGGGCTCATGAGGTTCTTTGCCTCTTGCCCGTTGGGTGGTGTGCGCATTTATTCCGACAGTGAAGGGGTTAAAACGTTTAGCACCGATGTCGAAAGTCCCAAATTTCGATTCAAATCCAAAAGTACTTTACTGTCCCGGTTACTTTGAAAATTGTCTTTGAGTTCACGTTATTCTCTCTTTTAAATAACAATACATTTGTTGTCCCTCCGAAGGCTGCGTTTTTGTTTAGGAGATAGATCGACCGTGATAGATCTAAAGTCGTGCCAGAAGCTGCAATTCTGAAGCCCAAAGTGAACAGTCATTGCCCAGCATCACACACTTTGTAAACTCAGCTTGTAAGTATACTGTATTATTATATTACATGCCAGTATAGCAACAACTATAGTTACATTACTATGTCAGACTCCTAGGGTAGGCTCATTGATAGTCGGACACTTCAGTGCGTGCAAATTGCTAAATGCCATGTTTTTGTCCATCGGCGCATCCACTTTGCCATCTGTTGATCTGTAATTTGCGTTGAGCCCATGAGGCTTGAAAACAGCACACATAGGTAAACTTTTGTAATGAATGTGCAGTTTAGATTTTAGATTATTAAGGTTCAAGTTTAAAGAGTTTTTTCCCCTTCTAAAGTCACTAAGATGTGAAGAGACATTAAGTATTCATTCATTCATTCATTCAATCATTCATTGAAACTCAGCTTGAGTGTTTTGTAACCTGCACACACACTGATGATGACGATGACGTTAACGACAACGACGATGATTTAATATCAGTGGCGCTGGAAGTCATGATGCTGCATGTGAGAAGCACACCGCACATAAAGCAGCTGTATACGACTAAGTAGGTCAAGTAAGTCGATCAAATTACATCAATCAATCAATTTTTACGAATTAGATCTTGTCGATCTACAGATCCAGTCCGCAAAAGGTTATCGGGCCGACCTCGGCCCTAACACCTTTTACGCACCGGGTGTGAACTCTGGCGATGTGGTCAATATCAGCATCAAATTCAAAGTATCCTTGTCATTCATCACGCTGCGTCAAACCAGTTCAAAGGTGACGTCAAATCAACCTTGTCAGGAAACTGTGACAGCAAACAAAACCGTACACATAAAACAAACCGATAAAACAAACGTAACAGAGAACAAAACAGTACTCGCGTACAGTTAGTTAGTTCGGGTTTAACGTCCACAGCACCGAGGTGATCATGGACGGCCCTGACGGGCGGGTTATGGGGGACGGGGAAATCTATTGCCTATGGAGTACGACCTGAACATTGATCAACTCAGGCGCACTCCAACTGTGCCACTTTGATTTACCAGGACGTTTCAACGGACATGCTATTGAACAAATCCGTTTTTTCCCCCTGGATTGTGAGTCCAGCTACCGGGGCCGGGACGAGATTCGAACCCACGACCCGGCGATTCCCTTCGCTCTCCTGCTCCGACGTTTAACCGCATGAGCTATTTCGGACTCTGTACGCGTACAGGTTTGCATACATACTTTATATATGTCACACGGGAAACTTAGACGAGTTTTGTCCCCTCAGTGACCACGACCCAAATTAGTATTTTAAACGATGATGTCATGAAACTGCCGCTCTACTCAGTCTTAGCTCCCGTCCGCAAGAGGCATAGATCCTCATGAGCCCTGCAGGTGCAGGGGCTCATGAGAACCTATACCTCTTGCTAATGAGGAATCGGCCCATTTGCTTGTTGTCTAGGTTACCTTGTCTTGTGGTCACTCCATTCCGGCGCGACGAGCAGTGAAATAGTTCGTTTGTGACAAACATAACATTGTCACGCGTCTGTCATACTTAGCATCTTTAGTCGTATGGCTGAACTTCCCGAATGTATTACTGTAGGGCTTAAGGCCAGACGGGCTCGAGCCCAGTACCAAAGTAATAATCAGTTTAACACATTACTGACTCGACTCATGGATACGCGCACACAGACACACGCACGCACGCAATCACACACACACACACACACACACACACACACACACACACACACACACACACACACACACACACACACACACACACACACACACACACACACACACACAAACAAACACTGACACACACACACACACACGCACACGAACGCACGCACGCACGCACATACACACATAGACATAGACACACAAACACACACAACAACAATAACAGCAACAACAAACCATACTCCGACACTCATCCCTCCCTCCCCTCCCCTACTCACCCTACGACAACCGCCAACACCTGTCTGAAAAAAAAAAAGGAATTGAAAAGGCGATGAAAAGTGCACTATTACGCAGGCAGCGTGACATATGTCTCAGCGTATCTTTGTAGAACCACTAACCCCAAAACCCTTTTTATATAGGTCTACTTTGGGTCAGTTTTCAGCAGTGATCACGCCGACGAAGGATACTCCAATAGACTTTGCACAAGCCGACATTTAAAAAAAAAAAGGATCCCCTGGCGACAGTAATGACGTAGATGTGACGTCACACCGGGACTTTGACGAGATGGGCTCTAGACAGTCCTGACCGCCGTATGTCATTGACTTGCCAGAACAAAGACCTAGCGTCCTGAAAAAAAAAAAAAAAACCTGCACTGTCATTCCGTGATACCGTTCAACACAGCCTCTGACTCTTTTTAGGTCTGCATACAAGAGACATAGATTCTCATGACCCCTTGCGGCACAGCCGCAAGGGCTCATGAGAATCTATGCCTCTTGCTTGTCAGATCTGGATTTTTCCCAATTTACTAATCATTTTGACCTTCTTCCCTGGGGCAGGCTGCTCGGATGTAAACCTCGTGCGTGGTTTGAATACTGCTGAGTCTCATCTTCAAATACTACTAAACCATTTCACAGCCGATAAAAAATTGAACACCACCCAACTGTATCAGAAGCATAGAACCTTATGAGCCCCCGGGATGCGAGGGCTCATGAGGATCTAAACATCTTGCTGAACCAATTTGTATCCATGTTCCCTTGACGGCTCTGGATCTAGTTTGACGCTGAACTTCCAATAATTTCCAACACACGATCTGCGTCCACTGTATTGGCAGTGACAGAATTTAGAAAAGAGCCGGGTTCGCGGTGAATTTATTGGTCTTTGGCGTCGCTGACGAGCATGGATTTTCAGAGAGGTTTGGAGGAAATATCACACATAATCTATTATATCCTGTGTCCTCCGCCCCAGCCAATGACTCATATCAAAGACATCGTCAGCGGACACAGGGGCATCAAGTACAGACATTGCGTAAACTCGATGGATCGAATATTGTTGGGTCCCAACCTCGGCGTCGACCCAACCTCGGCCGGGGTGACATATAATGTCATAGTAAGGCACATTAACCCTCATCTCTCACAGCCGCTTCAGACACGCGCGTCTTGCTGCCGCCACCTTCTTGCGGCTTGGGCCACGCCACGCTTCCACGCTTCCAAGCTTCCACGCTGCGCTCTCACCTTCCACAGCCGACGGCCATACTGCTTTTCTCCATTCACGCCATGAGGCTGGTCCTGTCTTCGTTGCTGCTCTACACGCACTTAGACAGCTGATTATTTACTCTACTAAGTCCTATTCAGGACCGCCTTTTTAGGGACTGACTTAGGTGGCATTGGTAGTCTCCACGGTCAAGTAACTTGGTTGGCGACGTTTTTATTCTTTTTGAATTCTTAATCTGAGGTTTAAATTGCACTGGCCCGAGGGAGGTACACCTATATGGACTTCCTTATCGGGCCTGTGTCGTCTTCTGACTCTGATCAGGGAACTGATTCCCTGGTGGTGTCTGAGGGCATTTGGGATACTCCCACTAGAAAAAGGAAAAAGAGTAACAAGAAGAGAGAGAAGCGAGCTAGGGCCGACGGTAATTTGAACTCACCGCGCTCACATGCAGGCACCACTTCTACTACAGACGGAATTAGCCCGTCTGCCGTATCCCCAAACGGGGCCCCATTAGGGGGCTCTGAGCGGGGAGAGCTTAGGGTTTTCACTTCCCCTCCCCTATCCCCGGACATTGCACGTGCCTCTGGCACAGTCCAGGGAGAGCATAGGTTAGATTCCCACCCCCAAACTTCTTTGGTAGACGGTCCGGGGGAGATGCCTGCTGCAGCGGAGAATTCTCCTCTGCGCCGGGCGTCCCCCCCTGACCATCAAAATTCTCCTGCTAAATCAGGTGTTACAAACTGTCCGCCCCCTCTCGTCGTTGATGAGATTGTTGTCGACGAGGAGATGGAGGACGGTGAAACTCTGCTTAAAACGCCCTTCCAAACTGTTAAGAACAGGAAAACAAATAAACAACGTAACAAAACTAATGTACCAGCTTTTGGAGGGGACGGCGACGGCGCCACTGCTGAGGTGTGGTGCACCTACCTGGTGAGGGTGCGTGACTTGGGAACGGGTTCTTCCCGTCTTCGAGATCACGGCACACATCAGCCTCACCTCTGCGAGGGAGCCGGTGTCGCCCACTCCGAAATTACTCTCCGTACAATAGGCAGGGACGTGTGGATAGTCTCTTGTCCAAACGCGCGATCTCAAAAACTATTAGCCTCTAAAAGTGTCCTTGGCGGGGCGAATGTTGAGTGCACCATCCCCACCCCTAGGGTGGTGGGGGTGGCCCACGGCATCCCCCTGGCTGAGGACCTTGTCCAGCTTAAAAAATCTCTTTCTGACCAGGGATACATTGCAGAGGTAGTTAGACTTACCAACAAAGATGGGTCCCACTCGAGGGCAATTAAAATAGATTTCCATGGCTTAATTAAGCTCCCACCAAGAGTCAAAATTGGAGTCCATCATTTGCAGATTGAGCCGTATGCCCCTCCTGTTTTGCGTTGTACTAAATGCTGCAGGTTGGGTCATACGACTCGATCTTGCAAGTCTAAACAAACAGTCAGTGTACGTTGTGGCGGTCGAGATCATGCCCGCTCTGCCTGCAGTGAAACAACTAATCCTAAATGCATTAACTGTGGCGGCGCTCATAGCGCCGCCTATCAAAAGTGTCCTCAGATAATCCTTCTCCGGGAAGCTAACCGGATTAGGAATGAAAATTATATACCGTTTAAAGAGGCCGTGAGGAGGGCCCAGGTCAGGACTCAGAACAAGGTGGATGAACCACCTGCCCAAGTATTTTTGCCAAGAGACCTGGATCCCATTACGTGGACCCAGGTCTCTACGCAAACTAAAAAGAGTGTGAACTCTACAGCTACAGCTTCTGGACAGGACTTTGGACTGAATAAATCTAAAAACCTGACCTATAGAGATGTTCTGATTCAGGATAAAGATCAATCTCCTCCACTTCCACCACCTCCTTCTCCGTTGGTGGTGGATGACTCGATTTCTTCCCGTAGAACCCTCCATTTTGGTGAGGTTCAGCATACTGGTGATGGCCCTGGGCTGAAGTCTTTCATGCTTGGGGACATCAAAAGAGTGACTCAGTCACTTACTACTGCAATTTCGGAAGGTAGTGTGCGGGGGATCATGATGGCCATGCTGCAGCTTAATCAGCTTATCATGACCATCCTGGTTCCCCTAATGACAAATCCTGAAATTAAATGACTAAGTGATAGTCATCAAACTTTAATAATTATTTGTGATAAGATCCGACCACCAAAATGGGTGCGTTAAATAATGAAAGTCTTAGGTTCCTTCAATGGAACTGTAGGGCCATAAACAGTAATATTCACTTTTTAAATACTTATCTGAGTGCGGAATGCCCTCATATAGTGTGTTTACAATCATTATATATAATTAAAGACAAGTTACCTACGATTAGTGGGTACTATTATCCTCCCATTACTGAGATTGGTAAGAAATCTAATGATAAAATTTACACAGCTACTTATATTAGGGTAGGGGTTGAACACCAAGTTATAAAAACTCCTGTTCCCCTACATGAAACTCATCCTATTTATAGTAATCATATTAAAATTAAAACTTCTTCTAATAAAGTAATTAATATATTAAATGTATATGCCCCCAAGTCAGTTTCCCCAACTGGACTAGAGTGGATGCTGACCCTGCCGGGTGATGGCTGGATGGTTATGGGGGACCTTAACATCCACCACCCGATGTGGTACGCTAAATCTTTGGACACTCATGCTATAGCACAAAAACAGGCGGAGGATATTGTTTCATCTAACCTATGTATTTTGAATAACGGAGACTTTACTAGAGTCCCCGATAGAAAAGATCAGCACCCATCGGCGGTCGATCTGTCGCTGATATCTCCTAATTTATTTTTAGATGCTTCTTGGTTGTTGGGAGATGACACCATGGGGAGTGATCACCTCCCGATATTCTTGGAGCTTAATTGTAAATTTTCAATGACCAGTAGCCTTTCTCAGTCAAAAGGTAGATTCTTGTACAATAAGGCAAATTGGCCATTGTTTCAAAAAAGTTTTGTCCAGAATTCAGTTAATATTGATACAACTAGTATTGAAACATTTAATACTACTTTGACGAAGACTATAATCAGCTCTGCCGAAATAGCCATTCCGCGTAGTAAGGGAGCCCCACCTGGTAAACCAGCCAACCCCTGGTGGAATGAAGAATGCGACAGAGCGGTTAGAGATAAAAAGAAACAATATAATAAATGGAAAAAACATAAAACAGCAGATCACCATGTGGCAATGAAGTCGGCAAACGTTCAATGTAATAAAGTTATCGCCTTAGCCAAGCTTCAATTTTTAGATCAACAAATCTGCACGGAGATTCAATCTCCTACAGATATGGCTAAGGCCTGGAAAATTGTTAAAAAACTTAAAAATAGATATAATCCTTCTCCAAGTCCACTGCTTAACAATGGAGCTATTTATATTACTGATTACGATACAGCTGAGCTTTTAGCGGAAACTTTTGCGTCTGTTAGCTCTACGGAGAATCTTCATCCGATGGCTAAGGACTATAGAGTAACCGAAGAAAGTAAACCTGAGTTTAAAAACTGTTTTTCCCCTCATGTAGGGGATTCTTTACCGATAAACCTTCCTTTGACTATGGAAGAACTCGGAATCGTCCTGTCCCAGATAAGTACAGCTAAAATTACACCAGGGCAGGACGATATAACTTATGTTATGTTAAAAAATCTTCCCCTTGTTGGAAGAAATTTATTATTGACTTTATATAATCGATGTTACAGTGAGGGCTTGTTACCTCGGGCATGGCAACATGGGATTGTAATCCCAATACATAAACCTAAGAGACCAAGGAATTTAGCTTCGTCGTACCGGCCTATAACTCTTACGTCTCATGTAAGCAAAATTTTTGAACGCCTAATTAAAAATAGACTTGAATACTTTTTGGATAAAAATAAAGTTATTCCTATTGTACAAGCAGGGTTTCGAAAATATAGATCAGTATCTGACCAGCTGTACGCCCTGTCTTCTGCCATTAAACAGGCCTTTAAGAAAAATCAAAAGGTTATGGCCTGTTTCTTCGACGTCAAACAAGCCTTTGACGTCGTCTGGCACGGTAAGCTATTACAGAAACTTAGTAAACTTGGTCTCTTTGGTAATATTTTCACGTATCTTAATAATTTCCTCCAACGTACCTTTCAGGTCAGGTTTGGATCGGCTTTATCAAAAAATCATACAACTGACTGTGGGGTTCCTCAAGGCACTTGCCTTGCCCCAACACTCTTTAATATTATGATGGCTGACTTACCAGCCTATCTAAAAACTAATCTTGATAAATATACTAATACTTCCTTAAAACTTTCTCAGTTCGCTGATGACATTGCCATATGGAAACCAATTAAATTACGTAGTAATGAAATACCTAAGGAAAAAACATCCAAATTTCAGAGGGCGATAGATATGGTGCAGAGGTACTTAGAAATTAACGGCTTCGAGCTAGCCCCTACTAAAACCCAATTGATAATTTTTAGCACACAAAAAGCTAAATTTTGTAATTCTATTACAATGACAAATTTTAATAATAGATATCCGATTACACCTGTTAACCAAATTAAGTTCCTGGGTGTTACATTTACGTCCACGTTAAATTGGACACCTCACATTAATAATCTGATCTATAAAGCTAACAGGGCAGTTAATCTAATTAGAATACTTAAGAAACATGAAGCGTGGGGGAGAAATATTAAAATTTTGTTGCATCTCCACCACGCATTAGTACGTTCTAATCTCAATTATGGGGCCGAATGTTTTTTTTCGGCCTCTAAACGAGTCCTTAAAACTCTTGAGTCTGCGGAAATGAGATCCCTAAAGTATATCATTGGAGTTCCAAGGGGTACAGCTAATAAAGCAGTTTATGCTTTCACTAGGATCCTTCCGCTAGACCAATATCGACTAAAATTTTGTGCAAACTATGTTAATCGTATTTTTGTAACTCAAAATAATGCCCAGGAAACTTACCATAGCGAAATAAATATGGATCGACTGGAATTAGCCTTCCACTCCATCCAAAAACGTAAAATAGAGTCAACTTTAACCTCAGCTGTACGGGGGGTCTATGAGAGGGCCGTTCTGGGTCCTCTGTCCATTACTCCGGTTCCGCTTTTTCCTGTTCCACCCTGGACCCTTCTTGCGGCCTCAATTGTGACTGAAATTCCTAATATTTCAAAAAAAAGTGATCCTCATCTGCAAAAGATAGCTACCTTAGAGTACATAGAGACTCAGTACCCGCAGGCACTTATAGCGTACACTGATGTCTCTATTGATGACGAAGGGAATGTAGGCTGTGGAGTATTTTTACCTGCCCTAGCCAAAACTTTTAGTTACAAGCTTGGTAGCGGGTGGGCCATATGCACAGCGGAGTTGACGGCCATTTTGATGGCCCTTGACCATGTGCTGACCCTCCCGCTCCAAATGTACCAATTTCTAATATGTTCCGATTCAAAATCCGCCTTACAAAGTATATTAGCTTTTAATCGTTCAGCACGTCCTGATATTGTTATAGAAATAAAATATGCTATACACCAACTTATTGCTAGAGGCATCGATATTGCTCTCCAGTGGGTCCCTTCGCATGTGGGTATCCTTGGTAACGAATCTGCTGATAGGGCGGCTCGGGCTAGGGCGGCTGGTAGACCCGGCGCCCAGCCCATCCGCCTATCATTCACTGCTAACGAATCTAAACATATTATTAATAAGCTAATAAAAGAAAATAATATAGTTAATAATCAAATTTTGGCTGGGGAGTACCCCCACGTCCTTGCCTACAAAATGAATAAAGATCATGCTGTCCACAAACTGCCCTTTGCAGATGTGGCTTTAAATAGAATTTGTACCGATAGTTGGCGGGCCCGTTGGGCTAGTCCGACTTGCCTCTGCGGCGAGGACTTCACTCCCGACCATGCGGTCTTTGAGTGTGTGGCCTTCGCCGCGGAGTGCGCGGATTTTAGATCTGCCCATTCAGGGTCCGCATCTTTACGTGTCATTCTAGAAACAGCTGATTCCTGCACTGTGGCTAGAGTTTCAGCGATCTTAAAATTACCTATTTTTTCTAAACTGATTTAGTATATTTAATGGACTTACGGTTCATATAATTCTATTTGTTATATTGGTGTATGGTTATACGAGGAATCATTACGACTTGGTTCGCAGTATCCTTGTGTGACAGTAATAATAATGTAAAACATTTCTTGGATAGTGTACCCTGAGCCTTTAATGTGGTGTATCTAGCCTGTCGACCTGTGCTCGCTTTTTTCCACTTGTAGATGTATCCCAAAAAATTTTAACCTTTATTTAAAATTTTCTAGTTTATAAAATTATTTTTAACCTGTGGTCCTGAAATTTTAACCTTATTTTAAATTTTGTAAAAAAAAATAGTTGTTTTTTTGTATATAGTAGGACTGTTGTTTTTTGGTGAGAGATTCAAATGGAAAATAATATGCATAAAACTTGTGATTTTTATCAATTTTTAATTGATTTAAGAAGATTAGCTAACGCCTTCGTTTTATATATTAAATAAAGCATAAATTGCTAAAGTCCCCGATCACTTTGTGCCAGTGGGACATAAAAATGGAGTAACGAACGAACGAACGAACATTAACCCTTTCATTCTGATGCAACCATTGTTGGAAATAAATGTGACTGATGGTTCAAGGGTGGTGCCAGAATAGCTTGGCGCCCGAGGCGCCAAGCTATTCTGGCACCACCCTTGAAATGAAACAGTTGATCTATCTTGAAGTCTGTAATGTATGTATCTAGCTTTCATAGGACAATAAACAAATTGTATAAGATCAGCCTCAGGATGCAATGGGTTAACTTTTCAGCTTGCATTACTAAAAGTTCAAGTTGTGAAATTTTAAGCCAGTGGCATGACTAATCACTGATATAACCGTTACTATACCCATTCTAAGAACTTTTAGTAATTCAAGCTGAAAAGTTAATATGCTTTACTATTTGTGACTCTGGCCGCGAGGTTGAGTCTACGCTGAGGTTGGGACCCAACAAATATCAAACTTTTCGTTAGGATTTAAAATTGTCCGTCATCAGGACGGACAGAATGACCAAAAAAAAAAAAAAAAATCAGTCGCAGGCAGTCTACAGTCCGCCGCGTACTTGAAACACGGGTTTTATTTTTCCTCCTCAAGATTTGTGCGTCCCGATAAGGGCTTTCAAAATTTTTTCCGCTCCTGTCAAAATTTTCCCGTCAAATACAGAGGAATTTCCGTTGACGGAAAGCCTGGAATATGGCACGGTGGCTCAAAACTGGTGCCGTATTATAGTTGTTTAGGTTGATCGCCAAGGAGACTGTGGGATTACCAATCAGCATTGACAATCACATACCGCCCACACTGATCTCCCGAGTTGGAAAAGGTCATCGGGCCGACGGCAGCCACAGTGGACCCGCGCACGGTAGTGCGCGGGCCCACTGCGGCCGCGGTCGGCCCGATGACCTTTTGCATACTGGGACATACTAAGTGTACCATGTGGTCTAACACCATCCCCCCACCCACCCACCCACCTACCCACCCACCCACCCACCCACCCACCCACACACACACACACACACACACACACACACACACACACACACACACACACACACACACACACACACACACACACACACACACACACACACACACACACACACACACACACACACACACACACACACACACACACACACACACACACACACACACCATCACACACACACACACACACACACACACACACACACACACACACACACACACACACACACACACACACACACACACCATCACACACACCACACACACACACACACACACACACACACACACACACACACACACACACACACACACACACACACAGACAAACTGAGCAGACCGTGGTCGACCCCCTGCACAGACATTGTGTGCTGTGATTTTGGAAAAGCCAGTACGTCCATTTGTAAGAAAAGCAACATTTTCATTGTTATACAATGCCGATCTCGCTTTTCTAAAAAAATGGAAGGCTGCCTTTTGCCAAATTACGGGCGATACTGTAAAGTACATAGCATATAGTGCATGGTATACCACCTACACAGTTAAACTGTACCTTAACCAGTGGTGTAGGAACCGAGGGCGAGGAGGGGCCTTCAATTCAACTTTATTTATCCCTTAAAGGGCAATTACAGTCTCGCCACCTCAGGTGCATCTCGCAATCACCCACACTCACACAACAGCTTACAAACAACAAATGGACAATGGCTCGGGACGGGTGAAGCCCGTCACCAAGGCGTCTCATGGCCGGCACTAACGGCCCCAACCCGACCTCAACCTCCCTAACACAAAGCAAACTAAAAACAGCCTTATCATAGTATCTCTTTAACACGTAATATAATGTGTTTAAACTTTCTGCTTGGCTGAGACTAGATACACAAATGAGAAATACGCATAAACAAAAACAAAAAAAAAAAAAAAAAAAAAAAAAAAAAAAAAGAAAAAAAAAAAGAAAACACAAAAAAAGAGAGAAGAAATATACGAATTGGGGGCTGTGGGGGTGGGGGTGGGGGTGGGGACAGGCGTCACGCTTCAGCGTGACAAGTGGTCAATGCCAGTCACTCTTTTGATATAGTAACAATTTATCGGCTAAGTGGCCGAAAACAGTATTTAGTTATTTGTAGCCAGCTACACGTTCTACCATTTGAGACGTGCTGCATACCGGCAGAGAAGAAGAAGGAGAAGAAGACCCTCCAACCTTTCCTCCTCCCCTCTACCCCATACCCCCCCCCCCCCTCCACCCTCGAGACTCAGTGAGATACATGGACAGATGTCAGCCAGAAATTACTTCCTGAGGCTGATAAAAAAGAAAAGAAAAGCTTATTGTCCTGTGAAGTCTACATTACAGATTAGGAGACAGATCAACCATTTCAGTTCAATGGTGGTGCCAGAATAGCTTGGCGCCTCAGACGCCAAGGTATTCTGGCACCACCCTTGAACTATGCTAGTCAAATTAATTTAAACCAGTAGTGTATCAGAATGAAAGTCAAATTAATTTAAACCAGTAGTGTATCAGAATGAAAAGGGTTAACAAAATGTGAAATTAGCACACAATATGGACTCCGCCGGTTGGGTGCCCGCAGTACCGCTTTCAGAAGACCTAACTCAAAAGCATTTTCTTTGTTGTATCAGACACTTATCGCTATAAAGTTAAACGGTGTTTGGCTGCAGTAAACATTCATAAACTCTGGCTGAAATCTTGTTTGTCTATAAGCCCTTATCATACGGAATACACCAATGTGTGAAATAAGTTTGATAAAATAGTTCAAGGGTAGCGCCAGAATAGCTTGGCGCCTCTAGAGGCGCCAAACTATTTTGGCACTACCCTTGAACTAAAGCCATTGGTCTATATCCTTATCTGTAAGTAGGCCTACTATATTATAGCTTGCATACGGCAGTTTACAAATTTGAAGCTTTTTTTTTTTTGCCTCAGTATGATAATTATGGGCTAAGGAAGGCCTGGTGTTTGTCCGTCAGTGCATCTCTCGCGTCAATCTACAAATCACCCTGAGACATCTCACGTCGCCGACACGGCGTTAACCCGATTACTGCCGAGAAAATGTGAATCCAATCCAACTACAAGAGGCATAGATCCTCATGACCTCCAGCAGTCGCGGGGGCCTCATGAGGATCTCAGCCTCTTGCTAACACCACTTTGTGGCCACTTTCCTTGGGCGGCTGCGACACTTTGGCGTTGAATGAACGCAGATCAGTTTCAGAAACTGTCTGAGTCCGCTGGCAATGAAGGGGTTAAATGCACACAACCATCCCACCATTTCCCAGAATGACAGCCTTGGTAGGGTGGCTCGAAACTGGCGCCGTATTATTGTTGTTAGTTTAGGTCGATCGCCAAGGCCGGAGACTGGGGGATTACCAATCAGCATTTCCTGTTGTGTGGAATAACACACAGTTAAAAGCAAAGTGATTATGAGGTGACAGACACATACCGCCTACACTGATCTCCCGAGTGGCAAAAGATCCTCGGGCCGACGGCGGCCGCAGTGGACCCGCGCACGGCAGTGCGCGGGCCCATTGCGGCCGCCGTCGGCCCGATGACCTTTTGCGTACTGGAACGTACTAAGTGTACCATGATTGTGGTCTTTGTAATCTGTCCTGATGGTGGTTAGTTCAGCCAAATGCAATACGAAATCGTTTCCCCGTCGGCCCGAGGACCTTTTGCGTACTGGAACGTAGGCTAAGTGTACCATGATTGTGGTCTTTGTAATCTGTCCTGATGGTGGTTATAACACTCAAAACTGGATTTCACCTTCCAAAAAAAAAAAAAAAAAAAAAAAAAAAAAAAAAAAAAAAGAAGACAAAAAGCATAACACCCACCATGGCTGCAAAATAGTTCAGCCAAATGCAATACGAAGTCGTTTCCTTTCTAAAGACGTAGCCTCAAGCAGCTAACTGTAAAGAGAACATTCGTTTCCGCGATAATATAAGCAAACCCTTCACGGAATTGAAAATCGAAATAGGTGCCCTGAAGGGTGAGGAAGTTTCTCAGCTTCAAGGCGGAAATAACTATAATTATTTTAGCTCCCCCTTAATTTTTTTTTTTTTTGGTTCAAATTCGTTGCTATTCCTATAATACAGCAGACTTGACCAAAAACCATTCAGCCCTTCACACTTTGCAAATAATCGAGATGGATCGACAATGACAGCTCAAGGGTGGTGCCTTCATTGAGGTGTCCTTTGACTGGCCTCTTTCAAAAGCCGCATCTGTCCAAGAAACGTGGAAACAAACGCGCTATGCAAAGAGACCGTTCACGGGAAGTTGTCCAGACTGGATAAGCGACTCCGTGACTCCGTGAATAGATGGAGTCATTTTTAACTCATTCATCCCGACCGCCGTATTTCCCAAATATTGGAGACGTCATCTAATGACAATGTACCAGTTGCAGGAGATGGTTCGACCATGATAATTCAAGGGCAGTGCCAGATTAGCTTGGCGCCGACAGGCGCCAAGCTAATCTGGCACTACCCTTGAATAATCAGGGTCGACCCCATCTCCTGCTGTAGTGCGTCAGGGCTGAATGGGTTAAAATAGTTGCATATTTTGTGTGCCTAATGACACTACGTAATGACAGTACATTTCTGGTTTTACGACGTTCCTCTTAACTAAGAGACAAAATTTTGAGGGACAAAACTGCTTACGTTTCGAATACGATGCACGTGTACACTTTGTTAGAGAATTTTAACTTTTTTTTTTTTGCTGCACTGACTTCTATGCTTTGATTTAATTTTGGAAACTTTCTTCCATGGCGCTCAGACCGGCGACATTTAGCATCTTGCGACTGCAAGAGGCATAGATTCTCATGCGCCCCTGCATGCGCGGAGGCGCATGAAAATTTACGCCCTTAGCAGCTCAGTGGCAACACAGAAGCTCTGTTCCTGTTCATATGCTTACTAACAAGTTTCCTTGTGTTTGAACTTTTATTTCTGAACAATTTTGCACCTTTGGAAAGCGAGATTGTCATTGTGTAACAATGAAAATGCCGCTTTTCTCATAATGGATGTATTGGCTTTTCCGAAATTACTGCACACCAGACGGTATGCTCAGCATGTGTGTGTGTGTGTGTGTGTGTGTGTGTGTGTGTGTGTGTGTGTGTGTGTGTGTGTGTGTGTGGGTTGGGGGGCGAGGGGGGTTGGGGGTTGGGTACACTTAGTATCTCCCAGTACGCAAAAGGTCCTCGGGCCGACAGCAGCCGCAGTACCATGCGCGGGCCCACTGCGGCCGCCGTCGGCCCCAGGACTTTTTGCTACTCGGGAGATCAGTGTATGCGGTGTGTCTGTCACCTCATAATCACATTGCTTTATAGTCCCCGTCGAGAGATGGCCTTAGTTGCCTGCTCGGCGTTAAACCCAACTACTATACTACTACTTCAGTTTATATTCCTGTCCCACTGGCACCGAGGTGATCGGGGACTAACCTTTATACTTGGTTTATTTAAAAAAAAAAAAAAAAAAAGAATTTGGAATTGCCTTGCGTACATGCTATTTACAATAATTACATATTTTCGGCCCAACAACGGTCCTTGTATTAGGTAAACAGAAAGTGTATTATTTATTTGCGTCAAAGTTAAAAGTTCGAGTTAAAATTCGGGGACCAAGAGATAAAATAATGTTAAACCCAAATAACTAACTGCTTTATAGCCCTATTAACTGTGTGTTATTCCACACAATAAAAATGCTGATTGGTAATCCCACAGTCTCCTTGGCGATCAACCTAAAAAAACTATAATACGGCACCAGTTTTGAGCCACCGTGCCATATTCCAGGCTTTCCGTCAACGGAAATTCCTCTGTATTTGACGGACACATTTTGACAGGGACGGAAAAAGTGGAAGGGCCTCACCGGGACGCACAAATCTTGAGAAAAAAGAGAGCCGTGTTTCAAGTACGCGGGAGGCGGACTGTAGACTGCCTGCGACGGATTTTTTGTCATTCTGTCCGTCCTTATGACGGACAATGTTAATTACAAGGGCTGTCATTCTGGGAAATGGTCGGATGGTTGTGTGCGTTTAACCCCTTTGTTTCCAGCGGACGCAGACAGTTTCTGAAATCTGCGTTATTCAACGCCAACGTGTCGCAGACGGCCAAGGAAAATCTGGCACTACCTTTGAATTATCATGGTCGATCCATCTCCTGCAACTGGTGCACAGTCATTAGATGACGCCTAAATTTTTTGGGAAGTACGGCCGTCGGGCTGAATGAGTTAATACAATCATTAAACTTTCGTTTCTTTTGTTTTCTTTTATAAATTAAATATTTGGCAGCTTCTTTTTTCTTTCTGGATTTTGTTTCTCACACTGAAATGTAGACCGACGAAGACCAGTCCAAAATTAGAGAATTTTGACCCCAGGGCTCAATGAGTTGATGAAAAGGCACACGTGTCAAGTAACCATCACAGATGGAAATTTGAACGGCCTACCGTCATCAGTTGAGGAGCAAAGATCAAAGGTGTCGATAAAGTCAACAATAGGCATGGATCACGAAGAGCCCCTCACAGGGTGAGGGGAATCATAAGGATCTATGTATGTAGTAGAAGGATGGTGTTCAACCAAGAACTAGAAAAAAATCGTGTCTACTTATTTCAGCCACTGGAGCATATATCCTTTTTTAACAGATGGCGTGGGGATGGGGTGGGGGTGGGGGTTGACTGAGGGTGGGGATGGGGAGGGGAGGATGGTGTGGGTCTGGGAATGGCGGTGGCGAAAGGGGTTGAAATGGTGAGCCGGTGAACGACCAAGCAAAACGACGTGCTTGTTTAGACAGCATGTTCGTCATAAGGTCTTGGTAAATCAATGTGACACAGTTGCAGTGCCACCGAATTGATCAGTGTTCAGGTCGTACTCCACAGGTAATAGCTGTCCCTGTTCCCCTATAAAGCCGCCAGCTAGGGCTGTCCATTATCACTCCGGTGCCGAGTACGTTAACTCATTCAACTCCGACAAGCCACGGCAAGACATGGATCGAGCGTGATAGTTCAAGGGTTGTGCCAGAATAGCTTGGCGCCCATAGGCGCCAAGCTATTCTGGCACAACCCTTGAACTATCACGCTCGATCTGTTTCCAGAAGTGTAATACAGGCTTCAGGGGGCAACTTCAAAATGTGAGTATTTCGTACCTGGAGCGCAGTGAGTTAAACCCCGAACTAACCAAACCGGTGAACAGACGTGTCGTGATGGCTCTGAATATGATTTGCAACGGGCAAATTAATAATTCATTGTAAAACCGTGCCAGCAAGCCCCATGCACACACACAAAAAAAACCAGGTAGAAATGCTTTGATTAACTCCTTCAATGCCACCGAACGTACTTACATTTTTGTTTCTGAAATCTTGGTTTATTCAACGACCAAAAGCCAACGCCGTCCAAGAAACACAGGATACAAATTGGTCTCAGCAAGAGGCATATATCCTCATGAGCCCCCGCAGTCGCGGGGGCTCATGAGGATCTATGTCTCTCGCAGTTGGGTGGTGTTCACTTTTTCTTTGCTGCACAGTGGGGACTTTTGCTCTAAAACAATGTTAAGTTCTTTGCTGCCGGTTGACTAGGCGCAGATGGAGTTTTTGAAATTGTTCTGAATTCAGCGTCGAAGAACCCTAGACATGAAAGCAACATGGATACAAATTGGTTTCAGCAAGAGGCATAGATCCTCATGTGGCGGTCCGTGGCGCAGTGGTTAAGGCGCCTGCCACCAATGCCAAAGGTGCGAGCCTGGTTCGATACCGGGTTCCGGCGTCGGACTTTTCTCCCCTGGTAAGTGTCAGCGTTAATTCGGGCGGACCGTCGGGGGTTCTTTCTCCGGGTACTCCGGTTCTCCCACCCACCACCCACCCACCACACTTTGCTACCGGTTTCAGGCCACTTTACAAATTTCAAATACAAGCGATCAAAAATCTCTGTAACTTCAGTAGCTGAACTGGCCCTTCGTCTGTCTTGTACTGTGTTTGTCTTAAAGCTGAGAAACAGTCAAAAAACTCCGCCCCGCACGTGTTTTAAAAAAACTTTGCAGGACCCAGCGAGGGCCCTGTCTTCGTGAACGTTCGGCTAACTTCGGCAAACCGGTTTGCTACTCAGTTGACTGAGTTTTCAACTGTGTTTGTCGTGCTGGCAAAACTCCCCTGAAAAAGACAGGCCACTTCCTGTATGCAGCGAGTGGGCACCGCGATCACTGATCTAAACCAGCGATATCTTTACTGATATCAACAGTAGCAGACGACACTCGACCACCCGACGGACAGAGCAGGCCATTTGTGCCTTGCCTGGACGCACACTGGATATGGACCAGGCCGAGCTATCCGTAAGTTACTGAAGCTTATTTGATATCGGAAGGGTGAGGAAGGAGGGGTTATTTGTCGTTTAGTGTTTGTTGTTCATTTTTTCTCCATACGAAGGGCAGCTACTAAAATCAGCTTGACCCATGGCGACCTTGTATCTTTTGGCATCTATGTAAACAGTCGATTCTCTCTCTCTCTCTCTCTCTCTCTCTCTCTCTCTCTCTCTCTCTCTCTCTCTCACCCAATTTACTGTATTGGTTGTACATCACAATGCTTCTTTATTTATTTATAGTATTAGCCTATATTGGACTGGAGGTACGTGTTGACAAAATTCGTTCACAACTACAAAGTGTCAGGAGTCATACTTACCGCATGTACAGCCGTACATTCTGCCATCATAGTCCCCAGCGCGTAAAATCCGTGGCTGTCGGTCAGTTTCAAAGTGTCACAGAATCGTCTGCTGTTGTCCGATCTGCTAATCGCGATGATTTCCGTGCAACAGGAAGTGGTCTGTCGTTTTCCGAGAGTTTTGCAAGCTCGGGATACGCAGTTGCCAACTCCGTCAACTGAGTTACGAACCGATTTGACCCACTTAGGGGCAGGGCCCAAGCTGGGTCCTGTAGTTTTTTTAAAACACGTGCGGGGCGGAGTTTTTTGACTGTTTCTCAGCTTTAAATGGCGTAAATCCGTGTCTGTTACGTGAGTGTGCGTGTTGGGTTTCAGTTTGCGGCGCTTTGAGTCGATTCGCCAAAAAATTGAGAAAAAGCGCCTATATAATAACGGCATTATTATTATTATATTACTATGTGCTCCCGCAACTGCGGGAGCACACGAGGATATATACCTCTTGCAGCTGTGTAGTTTTAAACTTTTTTTTTGACACAGGCTCACAATCGTACACAATTTAAACCAATTCGCTTATCACAAGCCCGGATACGCCGGAGAAGAACAAAATTCGGTGAATTTCATAACAGAGAATCCTAAATGGACAAACGCTTTGAAATGTGCTCAGAGCAGGCCACGAGTTGGTAGTTTTGTTAGTATCTAGCGATCTTAGAACGGCGTTCATTAAAGGCATAAAACGGCCTTCAAAATTGGAGCCATTCGTTCACTTTAAAAGCCTTCATCTCAGAACGATTAACGTAAGTACTGTATGCCCACTTTGGTTTTTTTTTTTTTTACAGCTAGCAAGAGATTCCCATGCCCCTCACACAGCTGCCTGGGCTCATGAGAATCTATGTCTCCTGCAGATGGAACTGACTACCTGGGGAGCTTTGTTTTCGTCCTCAAACTCTACCTGTATACGTGCATACCTTCACACTTTACGACTTTCATATTTTCACCGTCTACAGCGCAGAAATGTCAGCAGGGTTACAAGCGCTGCAAATGGCGTAGCAAAAGGCGTAGATTCTCACGAGGCCCCTGCTGAAAGCAGGGGGCTCATGAGAATCTATGCCTTTTGCAGACGGGATTAGGTACACGTACACCTGACCTCGGACTTCGCACCTTTCTTTTCATCTTCAATAAGGACAGGAGACACCGCCTTAGGGCTTGTAACCGATATAGCCCGCGACAAGCTGAAAATAGCAACGGTGGTTATTAGGGGACTGCAGATATGAAGGTCTGAGTATCCGCGTCGATCATAAAGTCATACGTAACTCGGTTCCCGTCTAGCAAAAGGTCTTCGGGCCGACTGTCGGCTCGAGGACCTTTCTGCGCACTGTGTTTATAATGGCCAGCGGTGATAAACTTGCACTGATGTTATTGCGTTTTCTTGTATTCAATGCTACAGGTCAAAGTGGGGAGGGAGGTGAACAAGTTAAATTGCAGTGGTAAGTTCTATCTTAGTATAGTCCCCGATCACATTGTGTGCTAGTGGGACATTAAAATGAAGAAAACAACTCTCTTAGTGGCGTAGGGAATGGGTTGGGGAATGGGTGTTGGAGAAGGGAAGAGCAGGTACGGCTTCGCCATACCAGCCACGGACATGGTATGGCCATAGATACTGTGTGTACAGTGTCTTTGGCATGGCCACAGTATCCCGTTAACTCATGCAGTCCGGCGCACGCATTTCCCAAATTGTGGAGGCGTCATCTAACGACTATGCACCTATTGCAGGAGATGGATCGACCATGATAATTCAAGGGTAGTGCCAGATTAGCTTGTCGCCGACAGTCGCCAAGCTAATCTGGCACTACCCTTGAATTATCATGGTCGACCAATTTACTGCTGTAGTGCATCATGGCTGAATGAGTTAAAAATACAAAACAAAACAAAACAAGACAAAAAAAAAAACAAAAACAAAAAACCCCACAAAATCCGAACAAACAAACAAAGAAAGAAAGAAACAAACAAACGAACGAACGAACAAACAAACCGACTTGTGTAATATCTTTCCTTGGCATTCCATACAAAACAGGGAGTTTTAGAGAGTTTGGGTCACAAATTTACTGGAAATCTTCTATGGTACGCCTTTTTCTGTACCCCCTTCTCTCCCCCCCCCTCCCCCCGCCCGCACACTGTCAAACTGAATCGCAATGGGATTATGTAGTTAATCCATTTTTGAAACGTTCTATTGCCAAATCGCTCTGCTGCAGTTGTCACGGCTAGAGTTATTTTTCACCTTTTTATTGCCATGCGTGTTTTGGTGATCAAATTGACTGACACAACTCGTTCAATACTAAAACCTGAGCGAGCGTACTTTGATGCTGTGGTTTACGCCTGCACTGTCACGCGATAGACACGTGGTTTTCCAACCCGTTCAGTGCCGAGAAAAAATTGAACGCCACCCAGCTGCAAGAGGCATAAATCCCCATGAGCCCCCGCAGTTGCGGGGGCTCATGAGGATCTATGTCTCTTTCTGACACACTTGAACTCCGTGTTCCTTCAACAGCTAGAGCTTTTGGCGTTGAGTTAACGAAGAACATAAACATGCACTGAACGGGCTACGCTGCACTGCATTAACGCAATGAGCCCAAAGGTTGCAATTCCAAGGTTATTGGCTTGTTCCCTGAAGAAATCATACCAGTTCAGGTGATGGAACGATAAAGATAGTTTAAGGGTGGTGCCAGAATAGGTTGGCGCCTCTAGGCGCCAAGCCTATTCTGGCTCCACCCTTGAACTGTATATAACAGTCATTCTGTCGCCTGTTGCAATATATCAGAAAGGAGGAGGAGGGGTGGGTGGGTGCGAGGGGGGAGGGGGGGGGGTGGGTGGGCACCATCACGAATTCACGACGATTTATTTTGCATTCCACGGATCACGAATGCCCAAACATAGCATTCAAGTTTCAAGGGGTGGTGGGGGTGGGGGGGGGGGGAGAGGGGGGGGGGCTGGTAGTGGTGGTGGTGGAACGGGGAAGAGGTGGGTTGTTGTTGATGTTGTTGTTTGTGGTGGTGGTGGTTACTGGTGGTAGTGGTGGTGATGGGGGTGGGGGGGGGGGGGGTAGGGGGGGGGGTGCGTTTCTACGAAATAACCATGAAGTTTTCACGGATCACGAAGATCTTATCTTGGCTTTCACGTTTCGCGACGAACCCTATTTTCATGGACCAAGAGAATGAAAAGATTACAATAACGAATCACCGAAAACATGCCAATCTTTTTTCATGATTTAAGGGCATGACACCGCCCCCCTCCCAACCCTCCCCCCCCCCTATTCCCCCCCCCCTACTCCCCCCCCCACCCCATATCAGCCCGAATGGGGAATGTTTGATCGGTAAGAAGTTTGTGGGGGACTTAATTCAGGATAGACCCTCACCTCTCCACCACCACCTGATTAATTACATTTTGATACTCTGTTTGGCAATGGTGAGTGCAAGAACTTTAACAGACATGTTTGCGTTTCTTTGTACATTGCAGTATTGCTCCGTCAGTACATGTTCTGGTTGATGCAGGGCAAAATCACAGCATTAAGTTGATCGCCGAGAGCGACCACATAATACATTTTGTTCCAAACTGTGTGTGTGTGTGTGTGTGTGCGTGAGCGCGCGTGTGCCGGCGATTGTGTGTGTGTGCGTGTGTGTGTGTGTGCGCGCGCGTGTGTGTGTACGAGTGTGTCCGCGCGTGCGTGCGTGAAATGTTGTCATACTTCGAAGGTACAATGACAAAGTGTTACAATATCAAAGTTGTCTGTAATTTGAATGTGTTTCAACGGACAAAAGCGGGATGTTTCAGTATGTTGGTCGAAGAGCAGGTCTTTCCACACTTTTACCATAAATATCTAGATCTCTCATCGCCTTTATTTCAGGTAGAAAAAAAAC
This sequence comes from Semisulcospira habei, assembly GCA_036245525.1. NCBI lineage: Eukaryota > Metazoa > Mollusca > Gastropoda > Semisulcospiridae > Semisulcospira > Semisulcospira habei. The sequence continues at coordinate 149,206,482 of BTPG01000005.1, read as the reverse complement.
ACACCAAAAAACAAAAAACAACAAAAAAAGCCAACAAAAAAACCCGCCACTCATCCGTCTTCATTATTTTTAGTTGTATTTGGTGCGCCGGGGAAAACACAAAAATATTAACCCATTTAGCCCCGACGACCTACAGCAGGAGATGGGTCGACCATGATAATTCAAGGGTATTGCCAGATTAGCTTGGCACCTGTCGGTGCCAAACTAATCTGGCACTGCCCTTGAATTATCATGGTCATTCCATCTCCTGCAACTGGTGCGTAGTGGTTAGATGACGCCTCCAAAATTTAACGAATACGGCCGTCGGGCTGAATGAGTTAACCGGAACAAACCATAAATCAAAACATGAGCCGTACGTGTTTTATCGTTGTGTATTCGGTGCATTTTCCTTAGCCAATGTTCCCGGACATACACACTCACTAACTTAATTTCCTGATAACTTCCTCAGGCCGTTAGATCAGAGACCCATACAGGGCCAGTCACTCTTAATCAGCAAGAGGCAAAGCTTCTCAGTGCAGGGGCTCATGAGAATCTGTGCCTCTTGCAGATGGATTTGCTGAAGTGGCACTTGCTATTACTGATCAGGTTGATTTTGGGGTCAGTATATTTTATTCTTCTTTCACAAATACGTTGTGTCGGAGGGGAGTCGAAGTATTTTAGGCCACACGAAGCATCAGGTGTGTCAGCAAAACAAAAGAATTAATCATTGATAAGCGATCGTTCCGGATACATTTGAAAGTGTGCACTTGAATGCATTCACACTGATTTTGACAACGGCAGTGTATGTGTGTGTGTGTGTGTGTGTGTGTGTTTGCGTGTATGTGTGTGTGCGTGCGTGCGTGTGAGTGTGTGTGTGTGTGTGTGTGTGTGTGTGTGTGTGTGTGTGTGTGTGTGTGTGTGTTTGTGATGGTGTGTGTGTGTGCGCGCGCGAGCGCATGTGTTACTTGTTAACCTGAAGCTGAGCTGGCATTGGTGCACTGTTTCTTCAAAACATTTTACGGATAGAAAGGGGGTGAGGGGTGGGGGTGGGTGGGGGGGGTGGTGGGTGGGTGGGTGGGGGGGGGGTGCAGAAATCCCCCCCCCCCGCCCCGGCCGAAAATTCTACAAAATACCTTAACAAAGTCGTGTTTGGGAGATTTGCCCACCCCCAACACCCCCCCCCCCCCATTCCATATTTTGCCGGGTGGTGAGAAATGTTGGCGCCTCCCAACCCCTTCGCCCCGTCGTTTGGTTTTTCGGCCACTGGGAAGCAAGGTCTGGTATCGCGATGCCTCTTGTGTCGGACTGAAGGTCCCAAACAAAAAGTCTGAAATCAGCACGTCACAGGCACCTTCAGCATTTATTTAACAGACACGGCAAAGCCTCTGTCAGGGGACTTAAGCTTGTATTGGTTTCAAGGTCCTCTACTGATACCGAATGTCAGAATATCATGTTAAAATTCACACGGTGAAGGAAGGTGTCGCACTGGCTTTATCGCAGGCGTTAGCCAGGTTAACTCATTCAGCCCCGACACACCACAGGTTAGTTCGTGGTTTAACGCCCACGGCACCGAAGTGATAATAGACGGCCCTGACGGGCGGGTTATCGGGGACAGGGAAATCTATTGCCTATGGAGTAGACCTGAACACTGATCAACTCAGGCGCACTCCAACTGTGCCACTTTGATTTACCAGGACCTTTCAACTGACATGCTATTCAACAAGCCCGTCTTTCCCCCCTGGATTGCGAGTCCAGCTATCGGGGACACACCACAGCAAGACACGGATCAAGCATGATAGTTTAAGGGTGGTGTCGGAATAGCTTGGCGCCCATAGGCGCCAATCTATTCTGGCACCACCCTTGAACTATCATGCTCGATCTGTCTCTGCAGTCCTTCAGAGGGCGACTTCAACGAACGAGAGCGAATTCAGGGCCGCCGATAACCATGCACCAAGCATAGACAACACTCCAAACATCTCTAAGCGGCATAGATCCCCATGACACCCCCGCAGACTGCAACAACAACAACGACTACGACTGCGACTACGACTAGGACTACCGGGCTACGGCTACGGCTACAACTACAACAACAAAATGTTAAAAATGATACGCGTATTCTTTTTTTTTAGTTGTTGCTTTGGGATTTTATAAAAGCCAGTTTTACTGACATTTTCCCCCCTTATTTACACAGCACATTATTCAGTCGGACACTATTGTTAACCACTTAATTGCCGGGGCAAGGCGAACGCTAACCATCTGCAGGAGACATAAACCCTCATGAGCCCCCGCAGTCGCGGGGGCTCATGAGGATTTATGTCTCCTGTTAGTTCTACGTTCTTGGTGCCCACTTTTGGTCTCATTTCTTTTGTGTTCTTAACACGAATGCCAGTCGCTCTGCGGTGGTTTCAGAACGCCCTGCAGCGAAGGAGTTAAACTGACTGACAAGGAAGCGTGCGTCGTATTCTATAAATAGCATGCGTGCGTGATCTGAAAATCGTTTCGACGTAATTATAAGATTTGGGCTCAACCACGCCTTCACCCGTAGTTCACAATTGTCAGGAAACGGGAATCAAATTTGCAAAAGCTAAAAACGTCTCGACACTTTTCAGTTTATTCGAAGGATAATTGGCCTTGCGCAGGCAAAAGAGAATAAGTCCATTTTTTTTTTGTGGGTGAAAAGCTAAATTGTCATTGTATTACAATGAAAATCTAGCTTTTCACAAAAATTGGATTTGCCGTCTTTTGGCCTTCCGGAGGACTGGAAATGCCATTACGTCAGACACCACCAAGCTCCCGTTTGTTCCAGTCTATGACACCAGGTACAAAGCGTGCACGTCCAAAGATTGACACTGACGTTCCCTATACTACTACTACCCACAAGCTGGAATACAGAAATGTGTTTTCACGATCGGTATCAAAGTACAGTATTCATCTCTTGTAGTCCAGTCCTTGTTACACTGGAGTCATGAGAGAATAACCCCGGCAACGGAGGCAGAAGCACGCTTAGAAAAGACAATTATTCAACACAATTTATTAACTCATTCAGCCCGGCGCACGTATTTCCCAAATTGTGGAGGCGTCATCTAACGACTATGCACCTGTTGAAGGAAATGGATCAAACACGATAATTCAAGGGCAGTGCCAGATTAGCTTGGCGCCGACATTAAAATTATTTCGCCACCTCTCCGCAGTTGCGGGGTCTTATGAGAATCTATGTCTTACACGACGGTTCTCCCTAGGCGGAGAAAATCATTAACTCATTCAGCCCTGACGCACTACAGCAGGAGATGGGTCGACCATGATAATTCAAGGGTAGTGTCGGCGCCAAGCTAATCTGGCACTACCCTTGAATTATCATGGTCGATCCATCTGTTGCAACAGTGCGTCAGGGCTGAATGGGTTAATATTTTGGGTTTGTCAAAATAGACAGACAAGCCAGTGTACAGTTCGTTACTTATCTTGTTCGTGCGTGGAGAAAAGAAGTAAGAAATATTAATAAATTGTGTCGTAACTATCTTTTCTAAGCGTGTTTCTTTATCCGTTGGGTTCTTCTCAGCATTGTACACGCTTGACAGTCACCTTTTTGGTCTTGAGTCTTGAGACTAGAGTCTTGTTTTACATTGTCTAGAATAAATAAAATATACAGCGTGTTACTGCCATCGCAGTTGGAAAAAAATTAACTCGTTCAGCCCGACGACCGTATTTCACAAACTTTGGAGGCGTCATCTAATGACTATGCGCAGTGCACCAGTTGCAGGAGATGGATCGACCATGATAATTCAAGGGTAGTGCCAGATTAGCTTGGCGCCGACAGGCGCCAAGCTAATCTGGCACTACCCTTGAATTATCATGGTCGACCCATCTCCTGCTGTAGTGCGGTAGGGCTAAATGAGTTAATGATTTTCTCCGCCTAAGGAGAACCGTCGTGTAAGACATAGATCCTCATAAGACCCCGCAACTGCGGGGGGCCACATGAGGATATGTGTAAGACATAGATCCTCATAAGACCCCCGCAACTGCGGGGGGCCACATGAGGATATGTGTAAGACATAGATCCTCATAAGACCCCGCAACTGCGGGGGGCCACATGAGGATATGTGTAAGACATAGATCCTCATAAGACCCCCGCAACTGCGGGGGGCCACATGAGGATATGTGTAAGACATAGATCCTCATAAGACCCCGCAACTGCGGGGGGCCACATGAGGATATGTGTAAGACATAGATCCTCATAAGACCCCGCAACTGCGGGGGGCCACATGAGGAAATGTGTCTCCTACAAACGTCTTCTGCTTAATATCGAACCATTCCACCTGCCAAATCACCTCCAACGAAAGTAACACGACATAACTGTAACCAGCAAAGAGGCAGGGCTCACGAGGATCTATGCCTATTGCAGATGTTTGCTTATGGAATGAAAATAATCCTTTGTTCGTGGGTCTACCCCCTGTCTCCTGTCGCCCCCCCCCCCCTCCCCCTCCCGTCACCCACCCATCCATAAATGTCGACTAGTCTCCCACAAATTAACCATTCCACGGTGACAATAGGGTGTTCAAACCGATTTTGAAAAAAAAAAACCACCCCACCAAACGATCAAAAAAACCCCAAAAAATCCCCTAAGTAGAGCTGTTCTGTGAAGGTGAAAGTCAGTAAGTCCACTCTTGTGAAAAGCTAGATTTTCATTGTAATGCAATGAAAATTTCGCTTTTCACAAAAATTGACCCACCGCCATTTTCCTTCACAGGACGCCTCGCTGGCGTGATATCCGGATAATGAAGGCAACTATTAAAGTACCACCAACCCTTTGAAATCTCAAACCAGTCCTTACTGATGTTTCGTGTAAAATAGTGTTTTAGAAAACATCCATGCATAGTATTAACCCGTTTAGCCCCCGCTGACGCATCCTGTTTCTGCAATCTCCGTAAATTCAACACCTAAAGACCCTAGCTGCCCCATAAATATGAAGCTGCCCCATGAATATGAAGCTGCCCCATGAATATGAAGCTGCCCCATGAATATGAAGCTGCCCCATGAATATGAATTGAAAGCCGTGTCAGCAAGAGGCATACAGGCAAGGGGTATAGATCCTCATGAGCCCCTGCAATTGCGGGGGCTCATGAGGATCTATACCTCTTGCAGTTGGGTGGTCTTCAGAGTTTCTCGGCACTGAACGGATTAATGGGAAACGGTCATACTTTTTTTTTGCCAGTGACAATAAAGCCACTGTGACATTGTTAATGAAATGATGAAAAACGACATGGGTTGGTCAGCAGTATGAAGTTGTGGGAGCTGAATTTTAAATTCACCCGAAAGCCCCATTCGTCTATTTTTCGGTTAATTGTTTGTTTCGTGGCCTATTATAGTCCAGTTAACGCATGTCAAGTAGTATATAAAAACCTACCACCAAATCGTGCTTCCCCCCCAAAAAAAAAAACAAACCCAACAACAAACAAACAAACAAACAAAACAACCCGGAATCAAGTCCCTTCACAAACTGTTAGAAATTAATCCCTTTATTGCCAGCACAAATACCCAACACTCAACTGCAAGAGGCATAGATCCTCATGAGCCCCCGCAGTCGCGGGGGGCTCATGAGGATCTATGCCTCTTGTTGATCCCGGTTGACACTCTGGTTTTACGATTAACACAGACTTCCCGAAACACGATCTGAGACTAGAGGTGGCGAAATAATTTTAATGCAAACTCACGTATCACTTTTTTTAGTGTGTGAAAAAGAAAGTGAATTACTTTTAACACCCGTCACGTCCTTGGCATTTTATTGGTCCCATAATGATGCCACGTATTCGAAAATCAATCCTGCTCGCACAAGGAAAAGGTGAATTTCATTGGCCATTAAAGACATCCGCCCGTCTGACTTTCACAGTCTGAAATCTCGCAGTGACACCCTCAGTCTGATGCACAATTTGAAGCAGATCTTAATTCACAAAGAGGAATATGTTCTCATGAGCTCCTGCTGCCACTGTAGTTGCAGGGACCCATGCAGATCTGTGTCTCTTGCAGGCTGTTTACTCAGCTAACCGATTAAGCCCCAACGCCCTGTAGCAGGATTTGGATCGCCATCAGGCTCCAAGCTAATCTGGCACTACCCTTGAATCATCATGGTCGATCCAAATCCTGAGACTGGTACATAGCTGTTAGATGACACCTCCAAAATTTCGGGAATGCAGCCTTGGGGTTAAATGGGTTAATGAAACATGCGTTATTGTAACAGTTCTAAATCCTCCATGTCACCTTCTACTCAATTTGTGGGCCTAGGTAGAGACGATCTGAGCGAGACACATACCTTCTCGCGAACCCGCGCTGTTGCACAGGCACATGCGAATCTTTGTCGCCTGCATTTGAAATTGGGGGTACTCACGCTTCACATTTCTTAACCCTTTTAACCCCACGGGCGATTTCACAGAGTTTGGAAGCGACACCTAACACTGAACTATGCACCAGCTGCAGGAGACTGATCGACCATGATAATTCAAGGGTAGTGCCTTCAGGCGCCAAGCTAATCTGGCACTACCCTTGAATTATCATGGTCAATCAATCAATCAATCAATCAATCAATCAATCAATCAATCAATCAATCAATCTGCTTTAGAGCGTTGGGGCTAAACGGGTGAAGGAGGTGAGTGGAGCGGTTTTTGAAAATCTATTTTGAGGTGCACATTCCAAGAAAGGAAGCCATGCGTATTTAGATCAGTTTACTAACAGTAATTAAATTCTTCACCTCATAAGTCACACCGCGACATCCGCCTGCAGGTGGCCGTTAAATCCTAAATCATAGTGTACATTTAAAAAATGCGCAAAAAACCCCAACAAAACAAACAAAACAAAACAAACAAACAAACTTCCACGACAACAGACAACAAACAAAGAACAAAACTTTGTGTTCGTGGCGCAGGAAAAACCACACCTTAAACCTTTCCCTGCCGAGAAAAGGTGAACAAGATCCAACTGCAAAAGACACATATCATCATGAGCCAGCGTAAATGCGAGGGCTCTTGAGGATCTATACCTCTTGCTGACGTTTCTTTTGCGACTGAGGCCATTTGACTTTGAAGTACCAAAGATTTCAGAAACAAAATCTGCGTCGGATGTCGGTGAATGGGTTAAAACAACTTTATTTATTTATTTATTATTATTGTTTGTTTGTTTTTATTTTATTTTTAAAAAATAGGGGGGGGGGGGGGGAGGACGGGATGAGAGAAGGAGAGAAGGGGGGTGTCTGGGGTAGGGGTGGGGGAGGGGGTGGGGTGGGGGTGGGGGTGGGGGTGGGGGTGGGGTCAATGAGGGTAACTCCATGTAAGGGTTTTGAGTTCAGGTTAGTTCTATTTATAGAGTTTACTTACTAGTCCTCACTCGCTCATTGTCAGACGAAATGCTAAAGAAAGAAGGAAAGAAAGAAAGAAAGAAAGAAAGAAAGAAAGAAAGAAAGAAAGAAAGAAAGAAAGAAAGAAAGAAAGAAAGAAAGAAAGAAAGAAAGAAAGAAACGAACGAACGAATGAATAAGCAAGCACAAACAAACAAACGAACGAACAAACGAACGAACTAACGAACAAACGAACAAACGAACAAACAAACGAACAAACAAGCAAGCACAAACAAACAAACAAACAAACCCCAAACAAACAAACAAATAGACAAACCACCATGGCAATAACTACTTAGATCCTAAACGTTGCTTTAACTTGTCACTTGGTGTCGTTGGCTTTCACAACAACAGGAGGAGCTGACTCATCTGTTTGTAAACAAATGTCCGATTTTCTATTCTTAAACTTAGTTCAAAGAACCGCGCTGACACGCTTTTTTTGTATGTCTTTTCTTTGAACCCGGATGACAGTCACGATGGACTTGCTTAATTAATTTCAAAGACAATAACCGTTGACATAAAACGTAAAAAGTACAAGTATCTTATTCAGTCGACGTTTTACATGTACTCGTTTGCTTCCGTCGTCTGTTATCTGTCTGTCAAGTCAGTCGTGACAACCGCCGATGGGTAACCATTATGAGTCACGCGACGGCCTCAACCAATCAGTTTTACGCACTAGCCTGTCACGTGCTAGGCTTCTGGCTTCACTCCTTCAGCGCCAGTGGACGCAGATTGTGTTTTGAAATTTTGTAAATTTAGCGTCCAAGATCCCCAGTCGTCGAAGGAACTTGTATACAAAGTTGTTTCAGCAAGAGGCATAGATCCTCATGAGCCCCCGCGAATGCGGGGGCTCATGAGGATCTATATCTCTTGCAGCTGGGAGGTGTTCAATTTTTATCGGCAGTGAAAATGTAAACAAAAGCACATCGGACCGAGGTTGGCCGCATTCGGCCTGAGGATTCTTACGCGTACTGGATTTCCACCGATAAAATTTCATTGGACAATGCTGGGCGGATATCCGCCAGCAGTGTTTTGGCAAGGTCAGTCGTGCATCTCGCTCCCAGCCGAACTATTGTCCAAATGGAACGGTGATGAAAGCTGTAGGGCGGCAGTGCCTGGTCAGCTCGGTGTCTTTATATGTGGAGACAAAATCAAGCACCTGAGGTTGAGCTATCATGCCTTTATCCGTAATGAGCTATTCCAAAGACCTGAAAGACGATTCCTAGAGTAAACTTAAATTTCATGTTATGGACTCGAATAAAATTAATGGGGACAGTCACTAACATTAAGTGGCATAGATTCTGATGAGCGCCTGCTGCTGCAGGGGCTCATGAGAATACGTGCCTCTTGCAGATGGATTCAGTTGCTGGAAATGGCACTTGATATTGTCAGGGTGTGATTTTTGGCCACACAGTGATAGGTGCGACCCAAAATGTAACTGTGTACCATTATCCTGCACAGTGTCAGCTGACCTAAACTGTTTCAGTCTGGAGTCTTCATGACCAAAAAGCCCCAAATTTCCCATGAACATGGATTCAAAGTGACGTCAGCAAGCGGCATAGAACCTCATGGGCCCCCACAACTGCGGGGGCACATGAGGCCGACATATACCTCTTGCAGTTAGTGTTCAGTTTTTCTCGGCACTGAACGGGTTAATATTTTGAGCGCTTATCTTGTGGAGGTTATACAAACAAGCCGAATCCGGAGTTTCTTTACCATGTCTGTCAGTAGCGCAAAAGGCGATGGTCTTTCTGCGACGTTTCAAAAGTTCAGAACTGAATGGTCGACAATAGCTGAAATTGTCTAGTCCTGCTGACGTGCGGTGTCGCTGCTCTCATAAGGGGAAAAGTCACTATTCTCGGTGTCTAAGGTGATAGCTGTTCGTGTGCATAGGCTTCCGTACTCGCGCTACACTACAGGCCGCAGGTATATCGCTCCTAAACTCGGTGCCCGATTGGATGACATAGAAAATAATAGAATCCGGACACACTAAGCGCAGTAAACCACATTAACTAATCCTACTGTGCGATATACTAGATAAAAACGAAAGTCTGTAAACAGACCACAACATACCCGTGGCAGGCAGTATATCGCAAGGACCCAAAAAAATGTGCACGGACAGGGAACAACTAATGAAAACACTGAGAATGCAGCAGTGATCTAAGTCGCTCAATCAGTTTCCGGGATTTCCCGTTAGGACACCGGTGACAAGTGTGGAATACACAGACGGATACGCATACAGGACGATGGTTGCTGACATTAGGGAGGTTCCATTTGCAACGAACGACTACCAACAACGAAAAAGAGCAAAATCACGGCGGATAACCAGCTTGTTCCATAAGCATAGACAACACTCCAAACATCTGCAAAAGACATAGATCCTCATGAGCCCGGAGGGCTCATGAGGATCTTTCCCTCTTGGAGATGTTTGGAGTGTTTTCAGTCCGCCGTGATTTCGCTCTCGTTCGTTGTTGCCAGTCGTTCGGCCCAAACGAAACCTCGCTTTTACCACGCAATATCAAGGTCACTTGTCTTCGCGCGTTTACGACGTGTTTGTGGAGTTGCAATCCTGGTGACTGACATCCAGTAAATGTCAACACCTTTCTGTATCTACTGGTTTATAGTAGCATATAGGCCCTATGCCAGCCTTAGCAGTTTAACATTTTCGCTGCCTGGACCAAGGAAAACAGCATCCAAGCGCAAGGGGCATAGATCCTCATGAGTCCCCGCAATTGCGGGGACTCATGAGGATCTATGCTCCTTGATAACACCACTGCATGTCCACCTTCCTTGGACGGATGTGACTCTTCAAGCATTTTTAACCCCTTCACCGCTGGGGCAAAGGAAACATCGCCCAACTGCAAGAGGCATAGATCCTCATGCGCCCGCGCGTCTACGGGGGCTCATGAGGATCTACGCTTCATCGTAACACCGCTTTCAATATTCACGTTCTTTGGACGACAAGCTCTCTTCAGGTTTCATAAATCACAGTCTGTGTCCATTGACAATGAAAGGGTTAAGCCTTTTGCCAGTGATACAAGAGACGCCCTACTTAGCGAACCCCTACGTACTAGGTCGGTGTTATGGTTTTTGACTGACTTGAATCCATGAAATGCAGAAAATTGCAGGTACTTTTCATGGCCAGGCCATCGACCGAAACATCGGCCACGTTCACGAGTTTTTGTTGTTGTTGTTTGTTTTGTTTTGTTTTTGTTTTGGCGTTCATTCTGAGTGTTGTCAACATTTTACCTTTACGTATCTCTAAGAAAACATAAAAGAAACTCCACACCTAATGTCAGGCTGACCTGCTGAAAACATTGTTTAACCCTTTTTCCTGCTAATGATCGTGTTTCTATAATCTCTGCTAATATTACGACATATGACCCATCCAAGGAACAATGATACTAAGTGGTGTTAGCAAGAGGCATAGATCCTCATGAGCCCCCGCGTCTGCGGGGGCTCATGAGGATCTCTGCCTCTTGCATTTGGCTGATGTATGCTTTCTCTCGGCATGAACGGGGTTAAAATGCGAAGCAAACAAAGATTGACGGATATATCATGTACAGCTCAGATACACTACAACAATGACAATGTACAAGATGTAAGTATCGAACTTGGCAGTTTAAAGGTGTTGCCGGAATGACTTGTAGTGTACTGTAGAGGAAGAGGTCTACCTCCACTATTCAGGAATCTTCACGTTTGAGATCATCGTGTTGAAATACGTTGACCATTATTTCCCTTTTGCTTTTAAATTTTCATATGGGGCGGTCCGTGGCGCAGTGGTTAAGGCGCCTGCCCGGCACCAATATTAAAGGTGCGAGGTTCGATACCGGGTTTCGGCGTCGGATTTTTCTCCTCTAGTAAGTGTCACCGTTAATTCGGGCGGACCGTTGGGGGTTCTTTCTCCGGGTACTCCGGTTCTTCCATCCCCTCAGTCCAATTTGGTACCGGTTTCAGGCCACTTTATAAATTTCAAATACAAGCGATCAAAATTTCAGAAACCTCAGTAGCTGAGCTCTTCGCACCACGTGAATGTCCTGTGTTTGTTGTACTGTGTTTGTCTTCAGAGTGAATGCGTGTGTGTCACGTGAGCGTGCGTGTTGGGTTCAGTTTGCGGCGCTTTGAGCCCATTCGCCGAATCGGGAAAAAGCGCCTATATAATAACCGGTATTATTACTGAAGCGATGTGTCTCATTCATGTCAATCAATTTCACAATGCGCAAGTCTCAAAAATGGTTCAAGCAGCGGCAATACAAATCGTTCACGGGTATAGAGCCTGATTAATCTGGCGGCTATCTGTACTATCGCTGGCGAGCTGTCACAAACAGCTGGTGCAAGAAATGGCAAAGAGCACATTAGCGAGGTTTCATTTGCAACGAACAACTTGCAACAGGGAACGAGAGCGAAATCACGGCGGACAGACAACACTCGTAACATCACCAAGAGGCATAGGTCCTCATGAGCCCAGAGGGCTCATGAGGACCTATGCCTCTTGGAGATGTTTCGAGTGTTGTCTATGAGGCTTATGGAACAAACCGATGTCATGATTTCTCTCTCATTCGGCGTTGTTGCGAGTCGTTTGCTGCAAACGACACATCACGAATGACACCTAAAATGCTACGACCCCTGATATCAGAACACATGATATGCAATCTAGTAGTTCGGAGGAAGACCTCCCGACGAGAAACTAATTTTAAAACACAATCCCTACAGTCCGTGTAGTCTACTTTCCCAGGACGATCGCTGATTCCTGAGCTCGGTTGCATGAGTGAGCTTAGTCCTGAACCAGCCACTAAGCAAGGTGCTCCGCTATCCCGGAGCACCTTGCGTAGTAGCTGGTACAGGACTAAGATCGCTCATGCAACTGCACGGTCCCTTGCGTCCTTTGTGTCCTGGATAATCCAGTCAGAATCTTTCAGCGTCAAGAGGCATAGATTCTCATGAGGCCCTGCTTCTGTCACTGGCACTTGAACATCTGTGTCTCATGCTGGTTTTTCTTATGTAAGTATTTTCATTTATTATCTGTGAATTCTCTGCAGTCGAAGTGAGTAGTCATGGTTAAAGTACCATTATGCATAAATCTGAAGACACATTTCTGCACTAATTGTGTTTGTTATACCTTGTCGTCACACCTAATGACCTTTAACAGCAGTTTGGACACGCAGGAAAGCCCACGCGTGATCGCACTTATTTATTCTGCGCAGCCTTTAGCGTGTCAATCTATTTTTAGCTGTTTCTCGTACTGAAAGCGTTGTATTTCTAGAACGGAGTGGAGTCATTGTTAGGTTACATGATATAAAGACGACGTGTGCTGAACTGGATTCTCCTGTGTCTAGATAAATCATAGCTAGAACATGTGTGCAGCGTTTCGTAACCATCTGTTACAGAAGTGTATCTTTGAACAGTTACGGCGGTAGTGGGCCTTTAAAGTCTCTCAATCAACCTTCCAACCTGCACAAGGTATAGAATGTCATGTGTCCCTGTATAAGCCAAAACTTATACCAATCTATGTCTCCTGCTGGGGAATTTCATTAGCATCTATGTCCCTCAACCGCGGAAGTAAACGATCCTTGATCAAGACCCTTCCATTTGCAAGGATCACAGATTATAATTTCCCTCCTGTTCAGCAAATTGATTTGATGAGAATCTATGCCTTTCACTAGGAGGAATCATGCTCAGTTCATACTCATTTCACACATTTCTGCTCTTGTGACACAGAGGATGGTATGGGGTTAAAATCTGTGGCAGAGGAAACACGAGGAGACAATTGCCGCGCATCGGCCCTGTCTGTCAGAGTAATAGCCCATTTCAGCATCCGGAACGTGCGTGATAAATATTCATCCGTCCGCGTGCCTAATTGTCTCTGAGCCTGTATACAACGCCCTTCAACGTATTATTGCGTACATTTGATACCCGAAATAACACACGCTGTTTGAGGACATCGGGACAGATCTTGACCAGCAAGAGACGTACATTCACATGAGCTCCTGCGAATGCAGGAGCTCATGTGAATCTATGTCTCTTGCAGATGTAAAAAAGTTTTATTAAATAATAGATCCTGGATGTCTGTCACTGACACTGATCACAGACGCAGAAAAAGTGCATGAACACTCAGAAACACGTGAAAATTCCATAATGATGTTCCGGGCCAATAATGGTAGGTCCAATGCGGACCTAAACAACCAATGAGCGTGAAGTAAAAGATGGAAGTAGTTTGATTGGTGCAATGGTGATATTTGCTTTTCGTCTATAACATGACATGAACAAAACATTAGATTAACAGATACCTAATTACGTGATGAAATAGTTGAACAATGTCCGAAATGGCGACGAAAACCTATATAATTGTGACTGTATTTCGCTTCGAAAATGTACAAGATGGTCCCGGCCTCCATCAAACTCCATAGAACTGGTTTGAATACGATAATGCCCAAGGATAGAACAATCATAGCGTGGACCCAAAAGGCTTTGAGTTTACGCACAGTTTACCTCGCAAATAACAAGGTCGTAAACAGCGCCGAATCAATCAGTTTTCAAGGGGGAGGTGGGGAGGGGGGGGGGGGGGGAGAACTCAACTTTTATTTTTTTTTCTATTGCCAGGGTCTAGTATATATCAAAACACCACAACCGAAACTGTTCTTCTGACGTTTTTGAAAGTTTCTAACTGGTGTTACGTACGGCACTGAAACACAAGCGTTACAACTCAATTTGAAACACACTTATTTATAGTTTGATGCCAGCCGAGGGTAGGGGGTGGGTGGGTGGGTGAGTGCTGTAATAACAAAGCACCCCCCGCTGGATCCGGCCCTGGTAAATAAAAAAAAGTTCAATATAACAACACTTTCAGAGGTTCCAGCGGCACTGTAAATTACGTTGCTAATAATAAATTTCGGATAAAACAACAATAAAAATGGGTCCCCCAACCGATCTGTTATGTCCGAAGTTTATTATATTTGACATCGGGTTGCATCTGCGCCTATGCAAAGTGGTTCACGTTCGGGATATATTGCTAAGAGTAAGAAATTCAAGAGAAAAGTCAGTCTCTCAAGTTTCAGTGATCAACCAGCACAATAAAGTGCGGAAAACTGGCGATTCGGTGACGGACACCCGTTGTGTTGTACTTATCCTTTCAAAGCGTGTATCTTGCTGTCTTGGGAATTTCTTGCAAAATCACACTTCAACTCATTTAACCCCAAGGCCGACTTTCCCAAATTTTGAGGGTGTCGCCTAACGACTACGGTTTTAGTTGCAGGAGATGGGTGGACCGTGATAATTCAAGGGTAGTGCCAGATTAGCTTGGCGCCTGATGGCGCCAAGCTAATCTGGCACTACTCTTGAATTATCACGGTCAGTCCATCTCCCGCTGTAGTGCACCGTGGCTAAAATGAGTTATTAAGAGCCGGACATAGTGTGGGATTACGATTTCTCTATCGTCATCCACTTTATACTGAGGGACAGGAAGAAACCAGATAGTTGGGCGAAGTCAAAACGTAATTTTTTGCACTGCATTGGAGCACCCACGGTGAGCAAAGGGTCCTCGCGTCGACGTTGATGCGAGGATCTTTCGCTAGCTGGGATTTCGCTTTTTGTGCAGACTCCCGGGCGAAAGATAGATTGACCATGAAACCTGAAGGGCAGTCGTCGGCCAGATTATCTTAACACCTCTCCAAAATCCACAATAATTGGTGCTGGTGGAATTAAAGTTATGGATGACGTACAGGCGCCATGATGTAAACTTCACCCCTTCACCGGCACGGGACGCGCAACTATTTTCTGAAAGCTATTATTGAATGCAGAATATTGAATTCAATGCCGAATAATCCAATCAAACCGAGGAACATAGGGATAAAATAGGGCTATCAAGAGGCAAAGAACCTCATGAGCCCCCTCATCTGCGGGGGCTCATGATGTTCTGTGTCTCTTGCGGCTGCCGGGGTGGCGTTTGCAATTTTCCGTCAGTGAAGGGGTTAATACATTTATCGTATCAGAGGTCAATCCCTATATAATAATAATAATAATAATAATAATAATAATAATAATAATAATAATAATAATAATAATACCGTTATTATATATGTGCTTTTTCTCAATTTTTGGGCGAATCGACTCAAAGCGCCGCGAACTGAAACCCAACACGGACACTCACGTAACAGACACGGATTTACACCATTTAAGACAAACACAGTACAAGACAGACGAAGGGCCAGTTCAGCTACTGAAGTTACAGAGATTTTTGATCGCTTGTATTTGAAATTTGTAAAGTGGCCTGAAACCGGTACCAAAGTGTGGAGGGTGGAGGGGTGAGTGGGGGGTGGAAGAACCGGTGTACCCGGAGAAAGAACCCCCGACGGTCCGCCCGAATTAACGGTGACACTTACCAGAGGAGAAAAGTCCGAAGCCGGAACCCGTTTTCGAACCTCGCACCTTTGGCATTGGTGGCAGGCGCCTTACCCACTGCGCCACGGACCGCCCCGATCTACACGATTTGTAGGTCGGCAGTACTCAGAAAGTACTTAGAAAAACTGGCTATGAACTATCTCGGCCAATACTACTGAATCAACAGAATATTGACAAAGATACTGTCCTGAATCCTCTCACTGTGAGCGGCCACACATTCGTGTCTTCGAAACCATCTCAGTTCGCCGCTGCGGTCTCAGTGCGGCCTGAGAAATACAAACATAAATGAGTCCAGCAAGAGGTATAGATCCTCATGAGCGCCTGCGACTGCGGGGGCTCATGAGGATCTATGCCTCTTGGTTTGCATGTTGCCCATAGTTCCTGCAATGAAGTAGCTGATGAGGACGGAGCCTTCGTAAGAATGAACGCCTATCACTGACACAGTACTATGTTCCGCCCCTGCGCGGATTTCGGTAGTTGGACGAGTGCGACCGGAAGTGTGCACTTTTAGTTACCACACCACGCGCAACTGATAAGCTATTTACATCGTGCATAATGGCTGAACAGACCCGTGTATTACAAAGTTTATCAGTTCAAGACGTACCGTTTGCACCGACGGATTTAGCATCAATACAATGTTATTTATTCAGCATGCCCCAGTTAGCATAAAAAGTAACGCCAGATGCCATCATTTTTTTTTTACCCCTTCCGACAGCGTGGGCCGCGGCATAGAGAATACTCGATCGTGATGGCTCAAGGGTTGTAAAGGCACGGCGAACACATTTATAAGGCCAGCTCAGCTTCCCCGCGCTTGGATAGCGAATGTTGAACAACGCAGAAGAAAACTGACGTACTGACACTTATTAACTTAGTCACAAATTGTGTTTCCGTCAATAGCCCTGTGTACTAAGCGTGTTCCTGTCTTTGTCGGAATTTCCTTAACTCATTCTACCCCAACACCGAAATCCTTAATTTGCCATTGTCCTCTGAAGACTGCATTGCAGTGCAGGACAAAGATCGACTATGATAGTTCAAGGGTGATGCCAGAATAGCTTGGCGCCCATAGGCGCCAAGCTATTCTGGCATCACCCTTGAACTATCATGGTCGATCCTTATCTTCCTGTGGTGTGTCTGGGCCGGGTAGAATGAGTTAACGCGTTTAGTTCAGTTCGGTCAAGATGGGATCCCTGCACTCGGAGAGGCCCATACGCCTTCCATCCCACCCATCAGAAGTCATCTCAGAGTTTCTTTCGATATCGTAACAATAATGGTCTGGTTTACTATGAATCTCTTATGTCCTTTCAAGTCTGCCCAACGCCTGCCGCCTTTCTCCGCACCTCTACTCCGGAGGCGATCGACTATGCTGTAGTCATGGCTCTGTTCCTGGAAACTGTTTAGCCCGGATACACAACTGACTGACAACAGATAGGGATCAAACGTGATAGCTCAAGGGTGATGCGATAACAGCTTGGTGCCTAACGGCCTCAGGACTGATTAAACCTGTTAATTAATGCACGTCGACGCCGGAAACCTTTTACTCTGCATGACGTGCTAGCATCTTCAGAACACACCCGCTCCCAAACAGGACCATTTTCAGGTTGGGACAATATTGAATCAGGAAGTGAACAGAGTCAGTTGCCCGATGAGGTGGTCCCAGTAAGGCGAAGGCCTTCGTGCCGACGTCAGTCTTAGCTGTCCACAACGTGCGCGGGCCAACTAAGACTGACGTCGGCACGAGGGCCTTTGCATTACTGGCGTCATTGGGCCAGCCTATTTCTGACGAGAGATGTCGCTTGCCTTGATTTTGTTTGCTTTAGTCTTGTGTTGAAGATTGTTGTTACGTTTGTGGTTGTGTTATAATAATAATAATAATAATAATAATAATAATAATAATAATAATAATAATAATAATAATAATAATACCGTTATTATATAGGCGCTTTTTCTCATTTTTTGGGAAATCGACTCAAATCGCCGCGAACTGAAACCCAACACGCACACTCACGTAACAGACACGGATTTACGCCATTTTAAGACAAACACAGTACAAGACAGACGAAGGGCCAGTTCAGCTACTGAAGTTACAGAGATTTTTGATCGCTTGTATTTGAAATTTGTAACACGGTGGCCTGAAACCGGTACCAAAGTGTGGGAGGTGGGTGGGGGGCTGGGGTGGGGTGGGGGGGGGGGGTGGAAAAACCGGAGTACCCGGAGAAAGAACCCCCGACGGTCCGCCCGAATTAACGGTGACACTTACCAGAGGAGAAAAGTCCGACGCCGGAACCCGTTTTCGAACCTCGCACCTTTGGCATTGGTGGCAGGCGCCTTAACCACTGCGCCACGGGCATGTGTGTATTGATCATAGGAAGGGAACCTATATTCAGTTAAGCTATTTTAGATTAAAATCACGTACCTTTTTAGTATGATTCGTTTCCTTTTGCGTGGAGAATTGCGATCGTTTTTATTTTGTGTGACTAGAATGTTGCATATTTCGCTAACTTGTAGCAAAGTCCGACCTGAATTAAGCTGGAAGGTTCTGAAAGGGGCGCGATTGGTCTGCTGACCTCAGACATGACGTCAAAGTTTGTAGAACACATGTTGGCTACATTTTATTACGTTTACGTAATGCACCTAGATTTTAGTGGAAGATTGTTGAAAAATCTAGAGTGTTCTTTTAAATGAATATTTATGATTTTGGTTACGTTTTCTTTTCTGATTGGTCAGTTGAGATGTGTAATTTGCGGGATTATTCTGAAATCTGTAATAGTATAAAAGAGGGTGTTAGGAAGTATGTGCATGCATTAAAAGAGATAGTGTATCAAAGTCTGGATGCATTGTATAGGAGACAGTGTATCAAAGTGTGGATGCATTTGTGAGAGACAGTGCATCAAACTGTGGATGCTTTGTGCTGAGAGTACATCGTGAGAATAAAGTACTGTTTGAACTGTTACTCCAGTGTGGTCTTGTGCCACGTGTGACGAGTTGCAACTGATGTTTTTCTACAAGAACCTTACGTGAGTGTATCTGGTGTGATTGCATCATACTACGACCACGACTACCACGTAACTGTGGTGATGTCTCAGAAAGATTGTATGTGATACATTGGACCATTCATTGTACTCACACACGTATTATTATGAAATTTTGTGTGTCACAAGGAAAAGGCCACACAATTCAGATATCAAAACTCCAGTTTGATGAAAGAATTTAACCCCCTCACTGGCAGTGATCGCAGACTGTGTTTCTGAAATCTGTATTAACCCCTTCCCTCCTAACGAAGGCACATTTCGTTTCTGGGGCTCATGAGAATCTATGCCTCTTGCGGTTAAATCGCGTTCATTTCTCTCGGCAGTGAAGAAGTTAATTTAACGCCAAAGAGCCTCAAATGTCTTAGGAACACAGGGGTAAAAAGTGACGTCGGCAAGAAACAATAGATCCACATGAGCCCCCACGACTGCGCCCGGGGATCATGAGGTTCTGTGTCTCTTGTATTGGGACTTTTCACTTTTTGTTAAAGGCCCACTACCGCTGTAACTGTTCAAATATACACGTTTGTAACTGATCATGGTTACGCAAAGGTCTAGTCAGTTGTGCTTCATTTAGACACAGGAGAATCCAATTCAGTACACGTCGTCTTTATATCAGGTAACCTGACAATGACTCCGCTCCGTTCTATAAATACAACGGTATCAGTACGAGAAACAGCTAAAAATAGATCGACACGCTAACGGTTGCACAAATAAATAAGCGCGATTACGCTTGTGTGTTTGCTGCATGTCCAAACTGCCGTAAAAGTTCATTAGGTGTCTCAACAATGCAAAATGAACACAAATTGTGCTGAAACAATGCAAAATGAACACAAATTGTGCTGAAACAATGCAAAATGAAGACAAATGGTGCTGAACTGTGTCATCAGATTTACGCGTAATGGTACTTCAAAATAACAGTTGTCTGTGCATGTCAGTTCAGATGGGAATGGCTTGGTACGCTTCGGGTTTGAACGATTTTTGAGATCAATACATGACAAGTTGACGTGTGCCGCAGCCATAACCAACACGGCCGACATCATGTGTGTGCAGATATGTGATTCTGGCCTTTACGCCTCAAAGGCGTAATGTCCAAAATCGTGGCTCAGAATAAGTATTGTCCAAACGGATGCCAGTGTTACACACCTCGGTTGAGAAACGCGTTTTTAACGAACTGTGGATCTGTAGATTAACGACTGCAGAATAAACCCAAAGGCGTTCGGCTGGCCTACTGGCAAGAGAGCTAAGAAGCCAGGCGTCCTGGGGGACGCCTGGCCTCTTAGCTCTCTTGCCAGTAGGCCAGAATGTGATGATTCTACAGTCGTTGTAAATCTGCTCGTACTCCTCGCGCTAAGTCACAGGGCCTAAAAAAAAACAACCGACTAGTCTCGTCCGGGGTTAGGTGTCCCCGCTATATGGCTGCAAGCGCGATCTCAAAGCGCTGAACGTCGACACAGAGAGCTCGAGGTGGGAAGAGTTTGCCAAGGACAGATGCCAGAGGAAGAAGGTAGTGAAAAGCGACCTCAAGGCCTACGGAATGCGGCTGGCAAAGTAACGTGCCAAGAGGAAAAGCGGCCAAAAGGACCACCGCGGGTTTGCCTTATAGTGCCACTGGTGTGACAGGCACTGTCATTCCCGTGTGGGCCTGAACAGTCACAGAGAAGAACCCAACGGAGAAAGAAAAATCTCTTAGATATGACAGTTACAACACAATCTATTGATATTTCGGGTAGGACCCTTTTTTCAAAATAGACAAACACGTATACATTTCCGGCAGTAGCTACTTATCTTGTGAGTGAAAAGAAACAGTTTATAAGTAATTTGCATCCTGAGGCTGATTGAAAAAAGGTTATTCAACTATCCTAAGAAGGCTACACCGCAGATTAGGAGATAGATCATCCATTTTAGTTCAAGGGTGGTGCCAGAATAGCTTGGCGCCTCAGGCGCCAAGCCATTCTGGCACCACCCTTGAACTAAACTGGTAAAATTAATTCAAACAGTAGGGTATCAGGATGAAAAGGTAAATAAATTGTGTTGTAATTGTCATTTCGAAGCGTGTTTCTTTTCCGTTTGGATTCTTCTCTGCATTTTACACGCTTGGCGGCCACCTTTTTGGTCCTGATTTTCTATACGGTCACAGAAGAAGTTGTTCAACCACATGACCCCAACGTGAAATAATCATTGGCGCTGCTCCATGGTCTCAGTCACGACACTCGCGGATGCCTACTACTACCAAAGACGGTATATTATTTATAATGTACTGTCTTTGCTGCTACTGACTAAGCATGAACGTTTGATAGTGTAAATCGACGCAGCTTGTATTGAGTATTGATTTACTATATCGATTTACTCTGTTCAATTCAATTCAATTCAATTAAAATAAAAAATTATACCTTGAAGGGCAATTACAACTGTGTGGGAGGGGTTGGGGGGGGGGGGGGCAGCAAAAACAAAAATCATTCAATAAACATGAATTAATACCAATACATTCTAATATAAAATGTATATATAATATTAATATACCAAAGCTGTAGGACTCCGAATGCTTGGATTCCTAAGATTCCACACGAGAACAAAAGAGATCGACATGGTACTTTGTTGAAGTTAATTTTGAAAAGAAAAAAGAAAGATCTCCACCAAAGCCTGTGGCTTCCATCGATGACGTCATTATGTCTTCGGGTTTTCCCGCTTACTCACATGTTGCCTATGCATTATGCAGCACCTACGAGCTCTTGCAATCCGATCTAATCGGACTTTGTCTGGCACAACGAATAATAATAAAAAAAAAAAATCTCAGCATTAACTGCTGTGAGGTGGATCGTTCGTGACAGCTCAAGGGCAGTGCCTGATTAACTTGGCGCCTACGGTCGCCAAGCTAATCAGGCACTGTCATTGAGCTATCGCAGTCTTGATTAATCACAGTCGATCAGTCAACTCGCGTCTTTTTTTTTTCCTGTGCATTCACTGACGAGTCTATAAAATGTTAGAAAGACAAATTAAAAAGCTGAGACTGAGAGGCGTCACTGATGCCAGCCAATTAGGCACTGCCCTGAAGCTACCACGGTCGAAACATTCCTCACCACTCTATCAAACGTGAGTCACGGACTTAGGCCTGAAAGAATGAAAACAATAAAAAAGCTGACTTAAATTAACCCCATAACTGTCTGGACAAGGCAAGCGAACGCTACCCAGCTTGCAAGTGACACGAATCCTCATGAGCCCCCGCATTCACGGGGGACTCATGAGGATTTATGTCTCTTGTTGTATCTCTGTGTTCTTCATGCTGTTCTTCGTCCCATTTACACACGTGTCCTCCGCGCGAATGTCTGTCAGCGTGACGGCGTTTCTGGGACGCGCAGTTCGTGAGCACTGGCATCGATGGGGTTCAAGCTGATGAGCATAGTTCGAGCTTTTCTGCGCCAGGAGTGATTCACGAATCAATGCACTCGTGGGTCGAAATCCGATGACTCGGGAGTATGTGAGGAACACAGAAGCAAATCAGGGCCAATCCTTGCTTAACTCATTCAGCCCGACGGCCGTATTTCCCAAATTTTGAAGGCGTCATCTAATGACTATGCACCAGTTGCAGGAGATGGAACGACCATGATAATTCAAAGGCAGTGCCAGATTAGCTTGGCGCCGAGAGGCGCCAAGTTAATCTGGCACTATCCTTGAATTATCATGGTCGACCCATCTCCTGCTGTAGTGCGTCAGGGCTGAATGGGTTAAAGAAGGCGGCACAGACGTAAAGAGCAGTCCTCACGGTTGTAGGTTAGGGGATGATGAAGATCTATGCCTCTCGAATTGTCTCCCCCAAAATGGCCATAAAATTCAGCCTGGTGTGGGTGGGAGGGGGGAGAGGGGCTGGGGGGAGGGGGGGGGGCAGAATAAAGCATTAATGATGCTAGCCAAAGGCATTCGACATTAAAAGTTTCTGGGATGGGTGCATTTTTATCGTATCCGTATAACACTTCGGCCTGATTTGTGTCTCTCAAGGCTATCACTTTCTTCAACAGTTTGCAGAGTAGACATTTCGTTAAATATTAGTTTTTTTTGTTTAAAAAAAAAAAAAAAATATTATTACCGGTTTTAGTGTCCCTGTAAGCCAAAGATCCTCCGGCCGGGCCGGCCGACTTCCGCCGCAGTCTGCCCACGCGCACAAGCGTGCGCGGGCGTGCAGAAGGCGGCGGGCGTAGGCCCGAAAACGTTTTGCGAACTGAGGTGGCGGCACCACACAATTTGGATGCAATCTCCTGACGCGGAGTGAAACAGCGTTTCGTGTATCACTGAAGCAACAGCTATGGGCCTGAATAATCCGTGTCACCCTTTTAACCCCTTCGGCGCCGCAGAGTAAAAGTAAAAGCGAACACCATCCAACAGCAAGAAACATAGACCCTCATGAGCCCCCGCAGTTGCGGGGGCTCATGAGGATCTATGTTTCTTGCTGAGACTGACAAGTTTGTATCCCTTTTCTTATTCGTATATATAGACGGCGTTACTGTCGGTCGGTCGTTGAATCCACAAAGTCTGATTTCAGAACCAAAATATGGCAAGCCCGAAGATAGACATTTTGGATCGACGTGCCCTCTGACGTCTATATTACAGTATATATAGGAGATAGATGGACCACGGGAACTCAAAAGGTGGTGCCAGACTGGATGGCTTGGTGCACACCAGGCAGCGGCTACGGCAGTTCCAATGCAAGTGCCTGTCTGAGGACAAACAAAGGGCGAACCAGTCTCTTCCGGCAAGACGCATGGATTCTCATATTCATAGAGGGGGAAGGGTGGGGGATGCCCTAAAATCGTGATTCGTGATTGTATTTTTTCATCCTCGCGATCTGTGAAAGAAGGCCGGGTCATCGTGAAACGTGGAAGTCAAAATAAGTTTCGTGATCCTTGTTATTTCGTGAAACGTGACAGTCTGTTGTCAGACTGTAAAATTTAGTCATTAATCTCTCTCTCTCTCTCTCTCTCTCTCTCTCTCTCTCTCTCTCTCTCTCTCACCCCCCCCCCCTCCCCCTGTACCGTCGTTTGATTTTCCGGCCAGCTGTGCAATGTTGCGTCGTGATAACTTTGAACCCCCCACCACCACTCCTTCATCCCCACCCCTACCCGGCTCCTCCCTCCACCCGCGTTGTTACGGGTTTCGGCCAGTGACAGAGGTTGTAACAACAGGAACTTATCTCTTCATCGTCTCTTTTGGTTGTGAAACGTGAATGCATTTTTAAAAAAATCGTGATCCGTGAATCGCAAAAATTATCGTCGTGAATCCGTGATGGTACCAGCCCCCCGCCCCCCCCCTACACACACACACACACAGTTGCCCCCTTCCCCCCTCAAAAAAGGCGAACCAGTCTCTTCCGGCAAGTCTCCGACGCATGGGTTCTCATACTCGTACAAGCTGCGGAGGTCTTGGACAATCTTTGCCTGTCGCACTGCCAAACGGTCTGTTCATGTTCAGTGATTTAAATGTGTGCTGGTCTGTGATTCTGGACCTTACGGCTTCCAGCCGTAAGGTCCAGGATCACAGACCAGCACACAGAGGTAGGCTGAGTCACAGATGTAGACTGTTGTTAATTACCACTGTTCCGGTCTTCCTCCCAAAGGGATACAGGCTAACACAAAACAGCTTTACAAACGGCTTGCTACGTGCTTCTAATAATCGTTCACCCACCAGCTATACTGAATACCTTTTATAGCACCTGCTCTGCACGAGGCATAGATCTTCATGTTTCCTTACAGAATGCAAGGGCTCATACAGATCCGCGCCTTTTGCTCACAACAAAAATAATCCGTATCAAACACCCAGCAAGTTCCAGAAAAAGACTCCCTCCGCGGTCTTGTATCATTTTGATTATAGCTTGATGCCATGTCAGCTGAGATACAAATCTGGTCTCGGCACTGACGAGACTGAGATTAAGTGAGTAGGAACGTTATTTACTTCTGTGGCTCTCAGACTGTGGAAGTTTTAAATAAAAACCATGGCACTATTCCTGAAAAATATGCAAGTCAGATTCTTTGAGATGGACATCTGAAACACCCCCGCTACTTGTCGGATAAGTAGTATCGAAGCCAGCCTCTTCAGTCTGTAAGAGGCATAGATTCTCATGTGCCCCTGCTGTCGCAAGGGCACATGAGAATCTATTCCTCTTGCTCCCCAATTTCTTACTTTCCTTTTATTCCACGATGGACATTATTGGACGGTTTTGCGTCAGACTGTGTTGATGGCAAATCTAGCGCCTACGAACCACCTCCTAATGAAAAGGTTGTGCTAGTCTGCGGGGATTTGTTGCAAAACACGCTGTAAGCGTTGGCAACAGAAATATCTTGTTCAGATGCTCGACATGACGCACGGACACTAACGACGTTGAGCCCACGCGCCAGTTGGGCCACTCCACGAATGGGCATCGCATATACTTCTTTCCTAGGAAGGCAAGGAACAGCAAGACCATTTTGTTTTGTGAAAAGCTAGATTTTCATTGTATTTCAGTGAAAATTAACTTTTCACAAGCATGTACTTACTGTCTTTTGCCTTCACAAGGGAGGTGGGAGAGGGGGGAAGGGGAGGTTAGGTGAGTGGAGGGGGGGGGGGGAGGCAGACGTCTTCATGGTGATGCTACATACAGAGTCGCATTGGCCTGTCGTGGGTTTTTTTTTTTAATGTATATTATTAAGGGGCAAAGGGTGCAAGGTAATTCATTATCGATCCATCTTCCCGCGACTCTCACTTTTAGCCACTTTCGGCTCTTTTGGAAGTGAAGTTACAGAACTGATCCACGTCCCGAGATGGAAAACAAAACGTAACGTCATCAACCCATTAACATTTTCAAACTGGATGGACACCGACAAGCTCTAACTCACTTTGTGTGACGCTAAAAGGGTGCCATCCCAAAATCGCCCACCCTCACAGAAAACATCCTCCCACACACACACACGCCATAATCTTAACCCCATCCATGTTGGGAAGCATCAGCCTTGCCAGCTGCAAGAGGCATAGATCCTCATGAGCCCACGCCTTCGCGGGGGCTCATGAGGATCTTTGTCTCTTGTTGGCGTCCTCCGCACTTCTCGTTTAGTTCTAGTTGGCTTCCTTCGTCACTCAGAGTGGTTGTCGGGTTACGTTTCAGTCTGGGATGGTCTCAGAGATTTCACCCATGGTCACTGACAGTGAAGGGATTGGTCCAAACCCTCCCGGCGGCCATTCTTCCGATCAGCCAGTGACTAAATAATAAGGCGGACATGATACTCCGAGCTAGCCGATTTTGGGACCGCAACACGCAAGAACGCGAGCTTACGTACTGCGGCAAATTTCTTATCAGCTTTTCCATTTAGCGAAAGGCCGGCCCATCATTAACCCCTACACTGCCGAGAAAAAGTGAGCGCGTTCCAACTGTAAGAGGCATAGATCCTCATGAGCCCCCGCGGCTGCGGGGGCTCATGAGGATCTATGCCTCTTGCTGAGACCAGTATGTTTCAGTGTTGTTTGAGCTGTTGTGGCTTTTGGTCGTTCAGTGGACACAGATTTCAGAAACGCAATGTACATCTGTTGACAGGGAAGAGGTGAAAGTGTTGACGAAACCGCTCGCTGCCGCACGGTACAGATTTTTGGTATTGGTCAACCATCATCTAAGCCCTCCCCCACCTCCTTCCGTCCCTTTCCACCCTCACCCCTCCGCAAGCACACACAAGCCATCAGAGGAGGGGGAAAAGAGTTTGTCATACTAATTAACTACTCTCCTAATTTACTTAATTTTCTCTCTATGTCTGTCTGTGTCTGTCTGTCTTCCACTATTCATTCTCCTTTGTTAATTCATAAGTTGATTGAGTAATTGTCTTGCTACCTTTTCTGCTGTTATATTTATTTTAAACATATGTTATTAAGGACAGACATGTAAAAAGGCTTGCGTGCCTACTGTTTTTATCCTTAGAAAATAAAGTTTCAGTTCAGTTCAGTTCAGTTCTCTCTCTCTCTCTCTCTCTCTCTCTCTCTCTCTCTCTCTCTCTCTCTCTCTCTCTCTCTCTCTCTCTCTCTCTCTCTCTCTCTCTCTCTCTCTCTCTGTGCTATTTCAGGGAGTAATGTCTCGAGGCGTCACCCTGTTTAAATGCATTCCTATGTTATCACGTATTTAAATATCAAAACCTTTATTACATTTTAACATCGACTCCTATCAACACGTTGCAAGTAATCTTTGTTGCCTTCGAGATTAATACGGCCTTACGGCAATTTGCATTTTCTTCAATGCAAGCCGAAGACACATTCTTAGTGAAAAGAAAGGCTAGGCTGGGTTTGATCGTTTAACGCCTTCACCGCTGCGTGAGTCCAGAAGTAACGTCTTTCAGTGAAACCATCGCAAAGTAAAGCGAGTCTGCTGAAAACGAATGCTTATGAGTGAGACCAGCAAGAGGCATAGATCCCCACGAGCTCCCGCAACTGCGGGGGCTCATGTGGATCTATGTCTCTTGTGTGCTGGGGGTTGCTCGTTGTATTTGGCAGTACCAGGGTTAATTTACCTTGCTCGGTTCGCTATTTATCATCAAATCTTTATTGCGCTTGTATACTGCATTACTTTCATGCTAATTCACAAATGGAATGTCACATGTATTCACATTTGTTTGCTGGTATCGTGCATATCTTGAATGCAAAATATTAAAAAATGCAACTGAGATCAAGACATAGATAAATAATAATTCATAATAGCTCTGCTACAGTGTTCTTCTGCATAAAGACGTTATCAAAAAAAAAAAAAAAAAAAAAAAAAGAACGACTTGCACGTGGCGCTGACCTTTTCTGGAATTCCTTATAGCTCTGCTGATAAATTTCAGACCGATCTACATTTTTTTTTTTGCCCTCATGAATGGTTCTCGGAGTGGGACCGATGTACTCGGCCACGCTTTAAAAATTACGCCCTCGACGTGTCGGCAGGCAGCGACAGCAAAAACTATTGCATAATATGACAATTCACGTAAAGTACGCCGTCGATTAAGATTTGTATTTATTTATTTATTTATTTATTTATTTATTTATTTATTTGAAAATGGGGTTGTATTCCTGTCTCTCTGGGTTTGATTTACCCACCTGTGACTATGCAGTCCTTGCCTGTTCTGCTTGCAGTGCTGAACTGATCCTAAAACTTGTCGCTTCACCAAGTGATCTTTTTGACTAAGACTTAGATTAATAAATGACAACTTATATACACGTACAGTGAACTTCGCTTATACGAAGGTCAGAGACAACAAAATTCACTACAACAATGGCGTTTTGTTATAGTAAAAGTTGACTGCATTTGCCAGTCGTGGAGTTATCCCCCTTTACACGTATACGTGTAAAGGGGGATAACTCCACGACTGGCAAATGCAGTCAACTATTTTTTTACGCCGCATTTGTCTATACACTATTTCTAAACACGATGCCTCTATGGTTTTCTCAAGTTAACACATTCTGCCTCAGGACCGAAATCCCCAAATGCTGCAGTTGCCCTCTGAAAACTGTATTACGCTTCTGGAAACAGATCGAGCGTAATAGTTCAAGGCGGGGTGGTGCCAGAATAGCTTGGCGCCTAGGGCTATTCTGGCACCACCCTATAATAATAATACATAGTTCTTGTATAGCGCTGTTCTCCAGGAAAACACTGGACTCACTGCGCATGCACAACAGCACATCCTCTCTCTCGGACACACGCACGATTATACACTACTTTAAACCACCCCATCTCTTCCCAACACTATACATTCACTTCCTCAATGATCAGAATAAAAGGCAGTCAACAGTTAGCTAAAGATGAGCTAAGTGTTAAATGCCCGACAGAAAATAAAAGTCTTTAAATGAGCTTTGAACTCTGACAATGTGGGCAGTTCCGCATTTCAGTTGGCAGAGAGTTCCACACACTTGGGGCTAAAAAGGTGAAAGAACGCTCCCCGAAGTTTTCATGTTAAGTTTTGGGATTTTTAAAAGTTTTACACTAGAGGAACGGAGGGTGCGTGATGGCTGATAAACAGACAGCTTGGCAGACAGGTACGTCAAAATGCCGATAGGCGAAAATTGCAATTTTGTACTGGCAGCGGAATTTTACGGGCAACCAGTGCAGCTGCTTCAGTAGAGGCGTAACGTGGTCTCTCTTTCGTTTCTTCAAGATGAGACGCGCCGCATTGTTTTGAATCATCTGCAAGCGTGAAATCTGATCTGCCGGTAAACCTGCCAGTACAGAATTGCAATAATCGAGCCTGGACGTAATGAATGCATTTACAAGTCTTGACGCCGCACTTTCTGTGAGATACGGTCTGAGGGAAGAAATTCTGCGCAGCTCAAGGAAACCAGCTCGGCAGACGCTACTGATATGATCATGCCGGCATGGAGAGCGTCGAATGGCAATCTTCACACCCAGATATTTCAAACTGTTCTGGAAGGGAACGCTGCAGCCAACAATGTTTGCGAACTCGCCGTTAATCAGACTAAGGCGAGACTGAGAGCCAACAGGCATGACTTCGGTTTTAGTCCTGACAACAATGGTTTAGCCGCTGCCCTCGGGAAATTTTGAACATAACCTATTTACACCTGCTAAAATATACTTTTATGGATGGGGAGCTGGGTGGCTCTGTGGTAGAGCGTTCACCTCTCGTCGGAAAGGTCGCGGGTTCGAATCCAGCTGGAGTAACAATTTGTTCAGATCCTATTCCGTGCCCCGTCTTTGAAATCACCTTCCTTGTGGACAAAAGGCGTTAAGCCCTAAACGTTTCACGTTTTAACACCAACAGATATTTATTCCTGTAATCTTCACGCGCTCCCCATGTTGAATGTTCGATAGCATGCTCTTGCAAAGCGTCTGATCCGTTCATAGCTTGTCACAGTTTCAGCGGCAGTGATACAGGTCAGTGGTTACATTAACGTTTAAAGTAAGTCATCTCCATGGTGATCTCCCGAGGGTAGTGACTAAACCGTTGGGTGTAAAGACAACTAATTTTTAAAATAAATTATGACCAAGTTTTGTGATCAGTTTGTTCTCAGCGTTGTCTTAAAATATGTCTTTTACAAAAGTTAACACCTTAACTGCCTGGGCAAGGCAAACGCTACCCATCTGCAAGAGACATAAACCTTCATGGATGAAGATTTATGTCTCTTGTTAGTCCAAAGTTCTTTGTGGGCACGTTTGGTCACATTTCATTTGTGTTTTTCACGCTAATGTCTGTCAATGTGGGGCAGTGATTTCAGACGCGAAATCCTCGTTCATTAGCAGTCAAAGGATTTACTGAAAAAAAAAAAAGGGGGGGGGGGGGGACCCATGAGGCAAAATCTTTTCTCAAACGGACTACATCGCGACATAGTGAGACTGGCCTTTAAGAGCTCAAAATACGTGCACGCGTCTACCATGCCAAAACACTAATATTAGGGTCTTTCGATCCCGTGGGGTAAGATATTTGTGTTTTCCTTCACGCCGGAAACGTCTTAGAATTTTTATAAAAGCTGTCTGGGTATGTCTTTCGCGCTCATTTCGTACTGCGTATGACGGATAATCCGAACATGATAGTTCAGGAATAGTGCCCGACTAGCTTGGCACCTGGCGACATCTGTCCAGGTGCCACACTAATTAATCGGGCGCTTCTTCTGAGCTATCCAGGTGGGTGGGTGCACTATGTCCTTCTCCTACTACTGATGGACGCGTTTGTAGTGGACGATGCCGTGCGGGTTCTGGATTATTTTCAGAATGAAAAGTCTGTGATTTAGAACCTTGCGGCTTGGAACCGTATGGCCTTAATTCACAAACCAGCAGAAATAGAATAGAATAGAACAGAACAGAATAGACATGCATACAATGGAAAATTTCCTTTGGCCCGAAGAACGGGAGCTGGGTTGCTCGGTGGTAGAGCGTTCGACTCTCGTCCGAAAGGTCGCGGGTTCGAATCCAGCTGGGTCAAAATTTGTTCAGACCCTACTCGGTGCCCAGTCTTTGAAATCACCTTCGTGGTTAACAGAAGACGTTAAGCCCTTAACTTTGAAATTTGGTCTCAAAGAAATATGCGTATTAATTTTTGTCCAGCCTGGAGTAATTTCTCTACAGGTCTATGTAATGTAACTAAAAACGCATGCGGATCTGTGGTCTCCGTAGCTGACTATAAAAAGAATTAGGGTCAGTTGCATGGATGAGCTTAGTCCTGGGCCACTCATGCAACTGGCTCCAAACAAACATTCAAAATATCTAAAGAAAACGTATATCAACAGAAATTAACCACAACGATATACACAGGGCAGCCTCAGTTTTACGCACATCGCAACATCGTGAATTTGGATATAGCGCGATCAGGTCTGTACGTCGATACGAAAACGAATACGAATACAAAGACCTTTATTGTCCCAAGACTGATGGGAAATTTGTTTGCAGCGGAAATTGTTAAAAACAGTTGTTAAAAACAACAAATGTGAACATAAAACAAATAAATACATTTGACTGACTAGAACACACCGACTGATTACAGTAAGTATGTGCACTCACAACCATCTGTAATGTTAATATCCACCTAGAAAGAACACGTTCTTAAAAACTAAGATACACAAAGTCCTCTGACCGACATTAGACTTAGCTGGCCCGCGCACAGCCGTGCGCGGGCCAGCTAAGTCTAATGTCGGTCAGATGACTTTTTTTGCTTGGTTGGTGTCTTTTTTTTTTTTTTTTTTTTTTTTTTTTTTTTTTTTTTTACAAGCCTATTTAAGTTTAGCTTCACATTATATCGCGGTGTGAGTTTATGGCTGCCACGTGTCGCGATATAACGCGGCTGATCTTTACGAACCAAAATAAATGCTCGTATCGTTTTGATGTCCAAATCTCAGGGTGATCCTATCCCGTGTGGTAAGATATTTTCGTTTTCCTTCACGCCGGAAACCTCTTCGAATGTTTGTAATATCTGTCTGGATCTGTCTTTCACGTTCCGTTCGTACTGCGTATGACAGATCATCCGACCATGATAGTTCAGGAATAGCACCCGGCTAGATCGGCACCTGGAGACACCTGCATGTCCAGGGGCCAAGCTAATTAATCGAGCGGTTCTTCTGAACTATCAAGGTGGGTGAGTACGACATTACGTCCTTCTCCTGCGACTGATGGACGCGTTTGTAGTTTACCGTGCCGTGCGGGCTCTAGAAGTCAGAGTAAACAGGCGCGTGGTATGTGATTTAGGATCTTAAGACCTTAGGACCGTAAGACCAAAATTCACAGATTCAACGCACGTGCGAAGCGACTGGTCCCCGAAGTGAAAGGGTTAACACCGAGAAAAAAGGCACACGACCCAAATGGAACGCCTCCTCCCCCCCCCCCCCCCCCCCCCCCGCCCTCCAAACCGTCAAAGGAACGTTGATACCAAGAGGTTGTAGCAAGAGGCAGAGATCCTCATGAACCTCAGCAACTGCTGCAGCTCATGAGGATCCATGCCTCTTGTTGGTACGGCTATCCATGTTCCTGGAACGGCCGGGGCTCCTCGGCGTTGAATTAACCCTTTCCTTGTCACTGACGTACATCTTGCTTCTCAAACCTGTGTTCACTCAACAACCAAAAGTCACATGAGGCATGGACACAAACTGGTCTCAGCAAGAGGTCTAGATCCTCATGAGCCCCCGCAACTGCGTGGGCTCATGAGGATGTAAACCTCTTGCAGTTGAGTGGTGTTCAATCATTTCTCGGCAATTGCAAGAGGTCTAGTTAACCCAAATCATACTGAGGCTAAAAGCTTCAAATTTGTACACTGCCATATATGCAAGCTACATTATAATACTTACAGATAAAGATATAGACCAATGGCTTTAGTTCAAGGGTGGTGCCAGAATAGCTTGGCGCCTAGAGGCGCCAAGCTATTCTGGCACTACCCTTGAACTATTTTAGTCAAAATTATTTCACACACTGGTGTATTCCGAATGATAAGGGTAACCCAGTCTGCGCCTACTGGCAGCGAATGGGGTTAAAGAGAGAGAGAGAGAGAGCCAAGCATTATTTCACGGCGTGTGGCAAAGTTTGTGTTCGCGACGACAAAAAAAAAAAAAAAAAAGGTTTTCTGAATTCAGTTCGTCTAGTCTGGATAAAATTTAATGCATCGATCCCGGTCACAGACTTAGCTGTGTTTTACTGTATCAGTTGTTACAAAACTCCAGTCGACATGAGGGCATCCACTCCCTCCGCCCCCCCCCCCCCCCCCACACACACACACCCCTACATTCTCCCCACCTCCCCCCCCCAACCTCCCCTAGGTCCGCGCTGGGTAACTAGACTGAGGTTAAGGTTCCAATTCACTGCACTGCCGAGAAAAATCGAACACCACCCAACTGCAATAAGGTATAGATCCTCATATGCTCCCGCAGTTGCGGGGTTCATGAGGATCTATACATCTTGCTATAACCACTTTGTGTCCATGCTCCTCTGACAGGCGTGAATCTTTGACGCTGAGTTTACAATGGTTTCAAAGCGTCTTCTCCACCCACTGGCAGTGCCGGAGTGAACTAATGATGACCCCAATGATATTTTTTTTCAGGATATGTTTTGTGGGTATGAATCTATCGCTTGTGCATTAACTCATTCGCGGCCAGCCGCATCCGGGTGCGCGGCTTATGCCGCGCATCCGGATGCTGGTGGCCGCGAATTAGTTAATCTATCGTTTACTCCAAAGATAAGGTCTTTTTCAGCATGTATTTCAGCATAAAAATATATTAATAATAGCATTTATATAGAGCTGTAACCCAGCATTTGTCACGCTGGCTCTAATCGCTTAAAAACGTAGAGACACAAAAAACGAGAGGCTCATAAAACACAACTGAGAGGGCTTAATGCTGACAGTCAGTGGTAAAGAACGATTAAAGACTAACTGCCAGCTTTCCGGCAAAGATAACTGACAATCAGACAACCTTCGTTAAAAACTCCTAGATGTTCCAGGAACATGAAAGTACTGTCAACAAGAGGCATAGGGGGGCTCACGGGGATATATAACTCTTGCATTTGAGTGGTGTTTCATTTTTCCCGGCAGGGCACAGGTAAAGTAATATGATTTATAATATGATATGAATTATTTTCCTTTTTTTCTGAGTTGACCCCCGCCCCCTCCCCCCCCCCGCCCCGCCCCCCCCCCCCCCCCGCCCGCGCCCCCCCTCCCTCCCGCCCCCGCCCCCCCCCGCCCCCTTATTGTCCTTTGATTTTCGGCCACCGAAAAGGTCCTAATCCCACACCCCCTCCGCACCCCCACCCGCATCCTCCTCCACCTCCCACGTCGTTTGGTGTTTCAGCTTGTGGTGGTCCTCTAACGCCTCCGGGCCACTTCACCCCCCCCCCCCCCCCGTCCTCCCCCTTCACCCCTCTACTCTCCTGGTTTGATTTTTCAGCGGTCGTGGAACGGTCCTCTACCTTCCTCACTCCCTCTCACTCTTCCTACCAGTCTTTTGATGAGTTGATCAGCGGAAAGCAACGTCTGGCCAGTA
>BTPG01000005.1:149002252-149167252 GCA_036245525.1 Semisulcospira habei | reverse complement strand
CAAGGGTTGTGGCACAATAGCTTGGCGCGTCTCGGCGCCAAGCTATTCTGGCATCACCCTTGAACTGCCGTGGTCGATCTGTCTCTTGAGTAAACCACAATGCAATCTTTAAAGGACACGTTTCGATTTTGAGAAATTGAGCGAGTTGCACTTCAAAGGGTTAAATTTCTTATCAAAAACATCCTCAACCGAACCCGCAATACTTTTTAAATTTTTTTTAAAAATCTTAAATATCAGGAGAACAGTGCGTCTGCAATAGGTATTTTAACGAGCGCAAAGAAACTTCGCGCCAAACTTTAAACTGACATTAATCTAAGCGTCTTGCATGAAAACAGTTTAACCCCTTCTCTGCCACTGTACATACATTTTTGTTTCTGAAATATTTGTTCATTCAACGACCAATAGCCACAACTGTCCAAAAAACATGGATACAAATTGGTCTCAGCAGCTCATGAGGATCTATGCCTCTTGCGTTTCCTTTTTCTCGGCAGAAGGGGTTAATACTGTCAGACATTGACAAAGCGATCAAACAACAATACCCAGGGGAAGTCGTCCCTTTGGTTAATCACCTGAAACTAACAGTTGGTCACCTCATCCACAGAAAAGCATTGTTAGCAGATAATGTCGTGCAAAACAACAACAAAATCTCAGCAGGTGTGTTTTCCGTACCGTTTACCCAGATAGACCCACTGGAGGAGGGGGGGGGGGGTACGCCAGACGTTCGCTTCTATGCAGATGAGATGCTTAGACTCTCGAGAGACCCACTGAGGGAGGGGGGGGGGGGTACGTCACAATAATAACAACTCTAAGAACTATTAGAGTTTACTTAGTTCTTAGACTTCTTATTGTGGCGTACCCCCTCAGAGGATCTCTCTCGAGTCATCTCATTTGAACAGAAATATACTCGGAATACTCCCGAGTGGGTCTGTCTAGGGAGTACCCCAGCAAACGGTACGGGTTTATGTGCTTCCCGTGTCTATTTCAAAGTAGGAAACGCGTCAGAAAGACCACTACGCGAGATCAATCCGAAGTAATCATTTTCAATGTAACTTTAGTTGTTGGCCAGAGTCGCGCGCGCAACGGGGTGAATTGCCTGTGAGAGCAACATGAACTGAATGCACCCGCTTTAAAAATTAGAATGGAATGCAGTCGTTTTAAAACTTAAAATTGTCGGGCAATAACTGAAGCTAGTTCCTGCTGCTTCTCTCAGGGGAGATGCACCCCGTTGTGCTCAAGACGGAGTAAGATCGACAGTGGGACAGGACACAAGATAGACAATTTGACTCGACTTCGGGGTGGATAACATTTAATTTTTTTTTAACCCATTCAGCCTTGACGCACTACAGCAGGAGATGGATCCACCATGATAATTCAAGGATAGTGCCAGATTAGCTTGGCGCCTGTCGGCGCCAAGCTAATCTCACACTACCCTTGAATTATCATGGTCGATCCATCTCCTGAAACAGGTGCATGGTCGTTAGATGACGCCTCCAAAATTTGGGAAATACGTGCGTGGGGCTGAATGAGTTAACGACGGTTAAGAAAGTGGCTGATATAGCATCGAAGACAATACGTTATGGGACTCTTGGAGGTAGGATTTCAGTGTGTATTGTGTAGCTTCTTGTGTGTAGGAGAATGCAAACAACCTGACTCGACTGCACGCTGTGACCTACCTTGGTGCTGTTTACTCGTGTTAAGAAGCGACTAACTGCGCAACGATCATCCCATGCCTGTGGTCAGTACTGGTGTCGCAACTAAGCTTTCGAATCGCGTTATGTTTGACGTAAATCATATGCTAAAAATTCGCCGACGAGATTATTGCATGGCGTTGGAATGCTGCGGGCTCTTGTTTGTCCTTTACCGATGACCCATGCATAACTTGTTTGTCACAGTTTTGTTTGTGCTTTACATTATTGACACGAACGCTCCCCAAT
Organism: Semisulcospira habei; assembly: GCA_036245525.1. NCBI lineage: Eukaryota > Metazoa > Mollusca > Gastropoda > Semisulcospiridae > Semisulcospira > Semisulcospira habei. The sequence goes on along the minus strand of BTPG01000005.1, from coordinate 149,165,318 downwards.
GCGCAAAAGGCCATCGGGCCAACGGCGGCCGACGTCGGCCCGATGGCTTTTCTGCGCACTGCATCGGAGCACTGAATATGTCATTGGTATCGTTTAGCATGCGTAAGTGTACAGCATAAATGACGCAAAAGTATACTGACCGCCGCTGCGCTAAGACCAAAACATGCTGCTGTCTCAGGGACTGGCTAGCTAGCACATTATTATTTTCTGTCTTTTTCTTTCGTCCAAATTAGTACCTTGCTTAACTCGATTAATCCCAAAGGCTTAATATTTCAGATTTTTGAGAGTGTCACTTAACAACTTATGTACCAGTTGCAAAAGATGGATCGACCATGATAATTCAAGGGTAAGCCAGATTAGCTTGGCGCCTATGGCGCCAAGCTAATCTGGCTCTACCCTTGAATTATCATGGTCGATGCATCTCCTGATGCAGCCGCCGCGACAGGGCTAAATCCGTGTGCATATAGTGCGATAGTAATGAATGATTAGATTAGCGACGGGGAATTCAACAAAATGAGTGTCTCACTGTCTCAACTTAGACAAGCAAGCGTATTAGTGTTTAGGGTCAGTATTTATTTTCACTGTTTCTTCCAACGTAGCGCGTTGTTTAGATATCAGGAATTGCGTCTCGTGCGATATGGTAATGACTGATTTAGATTAGCGAATTCGACAAATGGGTGTATATGACTACCAAACTTTCACTCGCTGTTGTCTTTATTGCTGCTAAGTAAAGAATCTCTCTCTCTCTCTCTCTTGATGGTGTAATGTGTGTGTGTGTGTGTGTGTGTGTGTGTGTGTGTGTGTGTGTGTGTGTGTGTGTGTGTGTGTGTGTGTGTGTGTGTGTGTGTGTGTGTGTGTGACTGTAAACGTTTGATATGACGTGCTAAACAATGACTACCCTCGAAAGGTTGAAGACAGTAAGTCCAGTTTTGCGAAAAGTGAGATTTTCATTATAATACAACGAGCATTTCGCTTTTCACAAAAAAATATATACTCCCTCTTGCCCACCTAGGGCAGAAAACCTAAAAGCAGACGCCCTTTGTAAGGTATCTGTCAGATCTGGCCCGCTAAGCTCTGACTGTCACGCATTACACCATCGAATCACGTCATCGGTCGATATATCGTCATCGGCATCATTTGGACCCCCCCCCCCCCCCCCCACACACACACACACACTCTCTCTCAGTGTCCCTCTCTGCCGAGACAACGTAATACAAGTGCGCTGGTCTGTGATTTTGGACCTTACGGCGGAACGCCGTAAGGTCCAAAATCACAGGCCAGCACACGCTTATCCCGCACACGTGCCACACTCATAAGCTGACACATCAGTGACTGACCGTCTTGACACGTCACGGGCAGCACCGTGACACACTACTGACTCCTACAATCCTTTCTTCCTCAAAAACGCATAGAAACTCAGAATTCTATGTCCAGCTTGAGTCAGTGCAGGCTCGTTCAATAGCCTGGCATCGGAACGATCTACACAGGGCCCTCTTCTTAATTTGCTTCTGCATCTCAGTTACGCTTGTGTTTCCACAGGGGCAGAAGGCCAACTAGAGGTTTGCGCGCGACTGTCCGTCTACGCTTTACTTGTAAGTGCAGCTGAGAAACATAATTTGGCCAAAGGTGAAAAATGTAATGTTATGACAAGCTGCGCGTCACGTCGCCATGTTTCAGCCCTTTCGCGTCGATAACGCCTTGAGCCAATTTTATTCACCCCCACCCCCCCACCTTCGCATAGCAGACGTCTCGGGGGTGGGGTTGGGGGTGGGAAAGGGTGGGGTGGGGGTGGGGGGGCAGAGACGTCTGCTATGCACCACAATCCACTATGTGTAAACACTATCTAGATGTTGCAGGAGTCGGGTCAACAGATATATAACTCCGGGGTAGTGCCTGAATAGCTTGGTGACTTTCAAGCTAATCAGGCAACGCCCTGGAGTTTTCACGAGTCGATCATCTATATGCCGCGGTTAGCTCTGAAGACGAAAGAGGTAGTCGGCCCACACGCGTGCCTGAGTTGAGGCGATCGCACGTCGTGGTGTCTCATTTTTTAAAAAATTTCTTTTTAGAGCCAACCACGGAAGACGTATTGTGTTAGCTCAGCAGTAATGTCTGACTAGCTTCTGAAAGTGAACAGTACTGAATTAATGACCGAGCTGTAGAACCGGTATTAACTCATTCGCGGCTGGCCGCCGCGAATGATTTTAATCTGGACTGAAAGAGAAGTGTTCATTGTTTTTGTCTGTACACACACCTTGATCATCCATCTCAAAAGTGTTATTTTTTTTTTAATATCTGCAAATTTAGAGTTGATTTCCCTGCTAGTGAACCCAAAATTATATTTTTGAAAGCAGGGCGAATTCAACACTAAACTAATCCCATCAATCCAAGGACTGAACAACGGATGTGAGAATAGGAGCAGTAGGAGTGATCTGTCTTATAATGTATTGTCTTTGCTGTCACTGAGTGATATGTGTTCTAAAAGATTGGTGTAGAAAAGTGGTTCTTTGCGGAGATACTTGCGATACACGTTGTGCGCTCCGATGCAAGCTGTTATATTGTGTTAGGGCCTTTACGGCGACAAGACATTCTGGCACTACCCTTGAATTATTATGGTTGATCAGTCTCCAGCTGAACGGGGTCAGGGCTGACTGAGTCGAGTTAACCCTTTTCATAAGACCGTCATGAGCCCCCGCATCTGTGGTGCTAGCGTTTTTTTTCCCGGCAGTGAAGGGTTAAACTGTATTCACATTCAACCCCAGGACCGAAATCCCCAGATTTTGAAGTTGCCCTATGAAGGTCTGTATTACAATTCTAGAGACAGATCGAACATGATAGTTCAAGGGTGGTGCCAGAATAGCTTGGCGCCTATGGGCGCCAAGCTATTCTGGCACCACCCTTGAACTATCATGCATGCTCGATCCATGTCTAGCTGTGGTGCGTCAAGGCTGAATGAGTTAAAACGTGTTTGGGGTCTATGTTTGTTATATGTTTCTTGCTGTTTAGTTTACAAGTTGACACCAGTATACTGTCTGCGACCCTCGTGGCACTGAAATCTGACCGCCGTGAGATGGCCTTAGTCGCCTGCTCGGCGTTAAACCCCAACTATAACTAACTAACCAACTGAAATTTGAAACTGAGCTGCCTAGGTCGAGATGCAATTCTTCCTAAAATAGGCCACAGTTCTTCACCTTTCGATTGCCGGCAGCACATGCGGCCTCATTGAGGCCAGTGAACTGCAAAATAGGGCTGTACTAATCATGAGCTTCCTCTTACACGCGCTTACATGCCGCTTTGCGCGTACCTCAGTTCAACCTCGCTTCATGCATGCTATTGCTATCACGGTGTAGGGTGTACAATACAGCCTCAGGGGCGGATCAGTTACCTTGAAGGCGGGGGCGAGGGGAGGGCCGGTTTCCAACTTTGTGTTTCGGGCCTTATACATGACACAAAATGCCTCCAGACGCCAGACCTTGCTTTCAGTGGCCGAAAAATCAAACCGGGAGGGAGGCGGGAGGGTGGGGGAGGGGGGAGATGGGGGGAGATGGGGGGGGGGGGGCTGGGGACGGGGCCGGCGAGAGAGGGGTGGGTGGGTAGGTGCATCAAACGTGTGTCAGGACTCTCATCACCGAAATATCAAACATCGGGAGGGAGGGGGTGGGGGTGGGGAGGGGGGGTGGGGGGGGGGGGGGTGGCGGAGGCGGCCGGAACCCCTGGACCTATCCTTAGATCCGCCCCCGAACCTGTCCTGAGCAAACACCATTCTATTTTGCACGAAAATGTAACGCCGGTCTGAAAAGACTGGTGCGGCTCAAGCCTGAGAGAAGGGCTAATAGAGTGTTGTCTCATTAAAGACCACTAGTCTACAGTCTAATGATGATCTTTAATGAGAGGTGACTGGGGGCGGTCGCCGCTCAAAACAGGTTCTGGTGTATTTACTCTGCCCATGCGTACTGTGCTGGAACCAATTGCATGAGCGAGCTTAGTCCTGCACCAGCCACTAAGCAAGGTGCGCCGCTATAGCGACGCACCTTGCTTAGTGGTTGGTGCAGGACGAAGCTCTCTCATGCAACTTACCCCTGGTCTTTGTCCTGTCCTGTCCCGCACTATTTGTGTGTTGTCTTTTAACGTTGAACCCTTGGCTGTGACGGTTCAAAACTGCACACTAGAACTCCTGTATCCTAAACGTGGTATAGCACGCGACTCGGCGAGGGTTCGAGTCGCGAAAATGGACTGAATGGCCGCCGGGCTGGGGGGAGGGGGGGGGGGCGTGCGGGGAGGTGAGGGGGGAGTCTGCGGGGTGGGGGGTGGGGGGTGGGGTGGTGGGGTGGTGGTCATTGGTGAGGGGTGGGGTAGGGTATTAACCCCTTCACTGCCGAGACAAAATGAACACCACCCAACTGCAAGAGGTATAAATCCTGTTGAGTATGTCCCCGCAGTGGTCGCGGGGGCTCATGAGTATCTAAACCTCTTGCTGACACGACTGACTCTGTATCCATTTTTTCCCACGACGGCTTACTTACTTACTTACGCCTGTCACCCCTACCCGGGTATAGGCCGTCGACGAGAGACCTCCAGCAACTCCTGTCCTGTGCTTCTCCTTCGATTCTACTCCAGGTGGTTCCCAGTCTCTTGATGTCTGCTTGGAGGTCTCGACGCCAGGAGTTTCTCGGCCTACCTCTTTTCCTCTTTCCCTGGGGGTTCCATGACAATGCCTGCCTAGTGATACTGGAAGCTGGCTTTCTCAGACTGTGACCGATCCATCCCCATCTTCTTCGCCCAATTTCATTCTCTGCTGTTATCTGCTCTGTTCTCTCCCAGAGTCTGACGTTGCTGATCTTCTCTGGCCAGTGGATTTTCAAAATTCTTCTAAGGCAACTGTTCATGAAGGTCTGTACTCTGTTGACTGTGGTTTTTGTCAATCTCCATGTCTCTGCTCCATATAGGAGAACTGCTTTTACATTGGAGTTGAAAATCCGGACTTTGGTGTGTTGTGACAGCTCTCTGGAACTCCACACTTTTTTCAACTGGAGAAAGGCTGCTCTGGCTTTACCGATTCGTGCTCTGACATCTGCATCAGTGCCGCCTTTTTTGTCTATGATGCTCCCGAGATAGGTGAAGGACTCCACCTCCTCCAACGGGGTGCCAGCAAGCAAGACTGGTTCTTCCCTGGTTGCGTTCAGCCTCATTGTCTTTGTTTTCTGTTTGTGAATGGTGAGGCCCACTTGGGACGAGATGTCAGCAAGCCTCGTGGTCTTGTCCTGCATTTGTTGATGAGTGTGGGACAGTAATGCCAAGTCGTCTGCAAAATCGAGGTCGTCAAGCTGTGTCCACAGTGTCCACTGTATTCCACTTCGTCTGTGCTCTGTGGTCATCTTCATGACCCAGTCTATGGCCAGTAGGAAGAGGAACGGAGACAGCAGACACCCCTGCCTGACACCAGTTCTGACCTGGAGCTCTCTGGTGAACTGCCCTTCGTGGATCACGCGACATGTCATGCCATCATAGCTGCTCTTGATCAGGCGGACGAACTTTGTGGGTACATCGTAGTGTCGTAGGAGTTTCCACAGATTCTCTCGGTCCACGCTGTCAAATGCTTTCTCATAATCCCCAAAGTTGACGTACAGCGGGGAGCTCCACTCCAGAGACTGTTCCACGATGATGCGGAGAGTGGCGATCTGGTCTGTACATGATCGGTTCTTCCTGAATCCTGCTTGCTGGTCTCTCAGCTGGGGGTCAACGGAGCTCTTCATTCTCTCTAGGATGATCCTGTTGAAGACCTTTCCTGGTACTGACAGCAAGGTGATTCCTCTGTAGTTGGAACACTTGCTGAGGTCGCCTTTCTTGGGAAGCTTGATTAGGTACCCCTCCTTCCAGTCAGCTGGCATCACCTCCTCTTCCCAGATCTTTCCAAACAGTGGGTACAGCATCTCAACTGTTGTCTCTAGGTCTGCTTTCAGAGACTCCGCTGGGATGCCATCTGGCCCTGCTGCTTTGCCATTCTTCAAAAATGCCACTGCTTTTCTGATCTCTTCCCGGCTGGGTCTGTCACAGCTGATGGGTAGGTCGGTCTCTGCCGGCTGGATGTCGGGGGGGGGGGGGGGGGGGGTCGGGTGGGCTAGGTCTGTTCAGTAACTCTTCAAAATACTCGGCCCATCTGTCGAGTTGGTCTGCTCTGTCTGCAATAGGCTTGCCTTCTTTGTCTTTTACTGGTCTTTCTGTATGGCCATACTTACCCGACAATCTTCTGGTAATGTCGTAGAGCTGTTTCATGTTGCCGCTGCCTGCTGCCTTTTCTGCCTCTGCTGCCAGGCTGTCTGTGTAGGCCCTCTTGTCTGCCCTGATACTCCTCTTCACCTCGCGGTTGGCTTCCGAGTATTCCCCCTGTGCCCTTACTTTGGCTGCTCTCGTGCGACTGTTGTTGACCGCTGCTTTCTTCTGCTTCCTCGCTTCTATCCACGACGGCTTGGGACATTAAAATCACGTGGAACTTGAGCTGAGACAATGTTTTCAAAAACATAATCCGTGTCCACTGGCCGAATGAACGGGTTTACAATTTATCGCCACGACAAGCGTACGATCTAAGACTCAGCACCGGAATAATTAGTTTAACCCCTTCAGTGCCAGCTGACGGCAGACTGTGTTTCTGCAATCTTTGGTTAACTCATTCTACCCCAGACACACCACAGGAAGATAAGGATCGACCATAATAGTTCAAGGGTGATGCCAGAATAGCTTGGCGCCTATGGGCGCCAAGCTATTCTGGCATCACCCTTGAACTATCATGGTCGATCTGTGTCGTGCACTGCAATGCAGTCTTCAGAGGACAACGGCAAAATTTGGGGATTTCGGTGATGGGGTAGAATGAGTTAAATTCAACACGAAAACTCCCTAGCCGTCCCAGGAGCATGGATCCAAAGTGTTATCAGTAACAAGAGGCATAGAGGCGGGGGGCTCATTAGGCTCCAAGCCTCAGTCTTGCAATTGGGCCGTTAAAGACACCTTCAGTCACGGCTGCCGAGACAGCCCAAGTGGTGACGTTACTTCTGCTACGATCGACTGGGCAATGCACGAGAGCGAAGTCCACGGGGGACAACCGGTTTGGAGTGTAAGCACAGACAGCACTCCAAAGTCATCTCCAAGAAACATAGATCCTCATGTGCCCGGAGGGCGCATGAGGATCTATGTTTCTTGGAGATGTTTGGAATGCTGTCTATGCTTGTGGTAGAAGGTAACCACCGCCGCGACTTCTCTTTCATTCGTTGATTGGGAGTCGATCTTTGCAGACGTAAGCCCACTAGTCATCATGCATTAGTACGGACCTATTCGCCCACGCCTCACTAATTGATCATTTCAGGGTTTAACGCCCACGTGACACCGAAGTGATAGTGGACGGCCATAAAGGGCGGGCTGTGGGGGACAGGGATAGGGACAAATATTGCCTATGCAGTACGAACTGAATACTTTTAATTTAGGCACACTGCGACCTGAGAAGTACGACTGATCTAAGCGCTGTTCAAATCAGGCGCAATGCAACTGTGCCACTTTGTCTGCGTCAGCTGGCACTGAGGGGTCGGCTGCTTGAGTGAAGCGCAAGTCCTGCGCCAGCTTCTAATTAAGCAAGGTGTTCCGCTATAGCGGAGCAACCTTGCTGCCGGAGTGGCTTGCGCAGGACTTATGCAACTGACCCAAGGTCCGGCTGAGAAATGTCACCCACACGCGGACGTGCACTAAGTCGCCGGCCTGACACTGAGCCAAATGAAAACAGGAATGCCGAGTTCAATTTTTTAATTTTTTTTTTAAACACTGCCGGACACTTGACGGTGTTTCCCCTTTCGCTGACTGACATCGCATGACATCGCACCCCTTCGCTGCCAACATGACGTACATTTTTGTTTCCGGGCTGAAATCTGTGTGGACTGAGCGACTAAAAGTCACAACTGTCCAAAAAAAAAAAAAAAAAAATGGATACGAATTGATTTCAGCGACTGCGTGGGCTCGTGAGGATCTATGCCTCTTGCGGTTGGACCTCGTTCACTTCAGTCTTCTCGGCGGTGAAGGGGTTACTAAAATAAAAGGACTGATTGGCTGGACGTAGGCCTATAATAAAATACTGAATATTGATTGGTTGGACGTAGGTCTATAATAAAATACTGAATATTGATTGGCTGGACGTAGGCCTATAATAAAATACTGAATTTTGATTGGCTGGACATAGGCCTATAATAAAATACTGAATATTGATTGGCTGGACGTAGGCCTATAATAAAATACTGAATATTGATTGGCTGGACGTAGGCCTATAATAAAATACTGAATATTGCTTTGTTTCAGTTTTGTCTTTAGTCATGCAAAACGAACGGAAAATACGCTCACGTGTACATTTACTCTATGATATTCTGTTTTCATTTTAAACGATATACCTTTAATTAATTTAGACTTCTTAGATTAATAGGCGTGTGTGTTGTGTGTGCCCTGTGAGAGATGAGCGTGGGTGTGTGAATGGGTATGTATTGGTTTGTGAGATTATTTGTTTAGCTTTAAAGTTTAGACAGTGTGTGTAGAGCATTGGATTTGTGTGATAGAGTATTAGAGTATTATTTTTATTGTTGACTGTGATGTTTGTAACTTGATTGTAACGACACCAACACACATTCCTATGCTTTATGTTCTTAAGGCAAATGGCAATAAACCTTATCTTATCTTATCATAGTCTTATCTTATCTTATCCGTTGGTAAATGCCAAACTTCAGATTTTGAATCCATACTAAGAATTTACTGACGTTGTGGGTCTTTGATACCACCGTAACAGTGCCGGCTAAAGACCCGTAATCCACTGCGGCGCATAAAGCACCACCGCCGCTCTTTTGTTCTGAGTCACTGCTGCCTATTCTTTGAGACCTGCCGATTCTCCGAGACAAGAATGCGACAAATGCGAGACTGGCATTCCTAGGCTCGGAGACTCAGCGGCCTACGCTTCGTTCGATTCATCTCAGTGCAAGTTCAGGCATAGATTCTCATAAGCGCGGCGTGCACACGCCGCGCGGCAGGCGCTTGATGAGGATCTGTGGCTCTTGCTGACAATAATAATTTAGAATGAGAGAAGAATTTGAAAAATGTGAGACAGACATTCTTAACAGATTCAGCGGCACGCCTTCAGTGGTGCAACTTCGTTTCTCGCATGTGTAATAATAAACGCTGAAACGTCCCAAAGCAAATCCGGCCTGCTCAGTGTGACTGCCTTTACTGAGTGACCGTGCCTGACCGAGACGGAGGCAGAGAGTCTCATGAGTCCCCTGCAGATGGAGGGACTCATGAGAATCTATACCTCTTGCTGGAAAGGTTATGTTCCATTTTCTGTTATTTCCAGTCAGAAGAAGAAGTAAGTCGTCAAAGCTTACGTATATACAGTCTCAGTGCGAATTGAATAAACCCGTACTCACAACCCAACCCACGCTGCCGGCCCGGCGGCAATTCCTGTGCGCGCTACCGTGGATCCAAAACGGGGAAGGGGCGGGAACTGTTTGAAGGTCATTGTGGGCTCCTTATTCAGTCTGATGACGACACGAGTCGGCCGTCCCAGCGAAGGAAATCTATTGGTCCGCTTTTTTTGGGTCACACATGTATAAATATAGGACGAGCGAGAGGGAACCCCAGTCAAATACGAGTACCGTAACACACAGTCCGACGTGCGGTATCGAGGAAGCGTTTCAAGCAAACACTGTATTACAACTCTCCTTAGCCAGCTGATCGATCTACGCTGAACTTTCTGCACACTCGCTTGGGCCATCGTCGCTTTTCATATCTCTGAGTTAATTTCTTCGTGTTTTCGTCAGTCGACATTCAAAGGATTACAAAATGGCAGCAGTCCTGAAAGTCCACAAAGATTCTAAAGTCTGCGAGGTATCTCTCCACCCCAGCACAGTTTCATTCTCATATGAGAAAAAGTCAGGAAAATCAGTTGTTGGTAAGTTGTTTTATCTTGGCATTTTTTAAATCCTTATTGTTGCCATATTTTTAGAACTTGAGACAAAAAAAAAAAAAGAAGAAGAAGTTTATTTCAACCGATTCAATATGTGTATAATGAAATATATTGCATTGATGACGTCTGCCCTTAAATGTTGACAAATTTTAGTCCAGAAAGACAAGTAGATGTATTACCAAATGCATTGTTGGTTCAGCTGAATAGTGAAACTGAGAAAAACAGCTACAGTTTGTTCAGTTCTTCTGCTAAAAAAATTAAAACACACACAAAAAAACCAAACCAAAATTGAATCCAAATGAATTTAATTGAAAAAGAAAATCCTTAGAACTTCAGTTTGTATGTAATGATGAGGTACAAAAAGAAATGCGACATTTTCGGAACCATCGGAAACACTGTAGTGTTTCCGATGGTTCCGAAATTGTCGCATTACTTTTGCTCGTCTGTATATTGTCATATGCATAGTCTCTTGTTGGCCGGTTCAGCTGTTAGATGACAAAACTGAGGAAAAACAGCAACAGTTTGTTCAGTTCTGATATATTTTTTCCAGTAGTTGAATGTCGTCATTTTTTGCAAAAAATTAAGTGCAACTTTTATTTTTTATTTTTAAAAAGGCCTTAGAAAGTCAAATATTGTTTATAGATTAACACTCGGAGCCTGACTTTTGTGATCAATGCTACGTCAGTTTTAAGCTGATTTCATGATGTTGATATTTCATCATACGCTGTTCCCATCGCATTGATCAGTCTCCGCTGAGGTGTTAAAATGTGTAACGGCTTCAGTCTGGCCAGTGCCGGGCCGCGCTATTTCATCACGTTGCGTGGCGTTGCCTCGCGAGTCCATTCAAAGACTCAGTCAAGCAGTGGTAAATATGGACTTGCCGCATCAGTCAAGAGTCCGTACATTTAGCACTGTATTTAAATCAGTGGCTGTATCCCCTCCGCACGCTTTATGCCTATTCGTGCCTTTTAAACACAATTTATGTATATACCCCTCCGCCTGCGGGGGCTCATGAGAGTCTATGCCTCTATGCTGGCCGAGCTTTGCTGTAGCTAAGTTGTCACACGGAAGAGCCCTCTGCGTGTTGTGCAACTTGTTTGTACCTGAGCCGGTTTCCATGCTTTAACTTGACCCTTTGGCTGTCGGTAGCGCTTTTTGTCGCGATGATTCCGACAGGAATCATCGCGACAAAAAGCGCTACCGACAGCCAAAGGGTTAAACTTGTTTCTTATAACATACGCACAATCAACTTGAATACCGGACCATTTTTAACAAATGAAAAATAACTCCCCATACATAGTTCCTGCGTCATGTCAATGAATGCTTTTCAAATATGTTAGTGTCGATACAAAGATCGTGACTCCTTGATAGCAAAATATTTCAAAGCTTGAGTGTTTGGTCAGGGTATCTGTTTAGAGTATCCGGAGCTGCATCGCATAGTATTATGCGAAACGTCTACGCAGAACTGCTGGAAGATTACGCCGGGTTAAGGGCACGCCCGCAAATATAAGTCTGATCATATATCACAGTCGGAATGATAATGTCTGGCGCGTCTCTATGGCCCGACCACTAGATAGACAGTTAATGCGCACTTAGCTGTTCAGTATCTATGGCCAGGCGGCTTTATGAATGAAATATTTCTGCAGAAGGACACACGGTCTCTATGTCAAATATTTAGGGATGGGACGGCCTGACATGGGCCAGTTTCTATCATTAGCACAACTGTCATTTAGAGGACAAGCCTTGAGGGTATTTAAGCCTGACCTTTCAGTTTAACACCCAGGGAATGGGGTGATCCACAGGTTGACTGAAGAAGAGAAACTTAAGAGACGGGTAGAGTGGGGTGGGGTGGATAGCTCACTCTGCAGATCTGTTGAACCTGGAGCGGAGTTGACGAGTCTGATAAGCTTGACACAACAGTAGTAAGCAAACATTATGGGGGGGGGGGGGGGGGGGGGGGGCAGACAGTATTTCGCAGTTGACCCGCGCATGGCTGTGTGCGGGCCAACTGCGGCCTAATGTCGGCCCTATGATATTCTGCAGTCACACGTAATAAGAGTGTGCACTTCACACTCTCTGTGTGTGTCAGTGTCTTCGTCCTAAATTTAGATGACGGTGTCCCATCCCGACCTCAGCATAGCTTCCTCAGTCTCGTTTTACTGAGCATCAAATTGACTGCGTACCGGACATGCAGCAGTCAAGCAGATAGGGTCAGTCGTCCGCATATGGCCCCTACCAGAGAGAGTCATAGATTCTCATCAGCCTCTCGCCCTGCGGCTACGGCGACGCATGAGAATCTACGCCTTTTGCGGAATCGCTTGAGTTGACGTAAGTCCCGTCGTGCGCGTAGTAAATTCTTGCCGTTGTTCAGCAAGAGGCAAGAGGCCTCTTGCTTTGCCGTACTTCTGAGAGTGCAGAATGTAGATATCAGTGTCAGACGAACAAATAAAACAGAGACACTTCAGAAGGGTATTTACGACCACTGTAACTGCATCGTAGATAGTTGACCTCCTTTGACCCCTTCGTGCATGCAGCCACCGGTACTGTAAACAGTAGCGGTGCGGGCCGCATGCCGGCACAACAACCGGCCCAGAAGCAATTTCGACCAGCAAGACGCCGCACAGATTCCCATGAGTCCTCCTCTCTCTCGCTCTCTTGCTTGTGATATATGCATATGGCGAGCTGTTAGAGAAGGATCCACGCTTCAGTGAAGCGGATAAGCCAGATGGGTATCGATTTCAGAGAAGTTATGCGTACGATTTATCTGGGTGCTTGAGATGCAATGAAACACGATCATCCTTAGTTTCCTTATGTCTTCCTTGAAAGGATCCTTGTGGGAAATCCCATTTTCTCAAGACTAGTATTTCTATTTAGAAACCAAATCCTTGTACATAAAGCAGCATCTAGAGTATCTGGGAATTCCATCACCTCTTCCACGAATAATCATTTTCACATATCATACAATGTGATAAGATACCAGATTTCAATAAAAATGCTCGCGTAAAACCCATCAGCCACTCAGTAAACAGGGAAACCCAGTGGGATGCTGTAGACGTGTGATGAGTGAATCAGCTTCGTGGAACATATACGTCTTAATTCTTTGGGGAAAATCCTTTTAAAATCGGGTATGGGTACGCTTTATAATGCACGTAGTTATGTTGCATGAATATCGTCATCAGTATTTGTTGAGTCTGAATGGATGTGATCGGAACACTGATAATCATGAAAATGTGTATCCTTTCTGAATACATTGTAAAGCGTACTAGGAATAAGGTAACCGAGGATGTAAATGGCGCTGGTCTTTTGCAAGCATTAGACGTACATTCTCATGGGACCCTGCATATGCAGGGGCCCATGAGAATGTACGTCTCTTGCAGACGAAAGTAGCTAATTGTGGAGCATTACTGACATTCATTTCTTTTCTTCCCTGCAGTGGACATCCCTTACGCGTGTCTCCTGGCCGTGGAACACCACGACAACCACACTGACGGCAACAGCACCTCTACTGTCATCGTCCATTACCTCCGCCACGTCACCAACCGGCGTCTTCGCATGACGTCACTCAGTGTACAGTCTGACGTCACAATATGCCACACTCTGTCCGGGGCGCTTCAAGATCAAATTGATGGTGAGTCGTTTTGGTCGTCTGCCATCTTTCTGCCTGCACCACATTGACTCCCGCGGCCCCCCCCCACTCCCCCCAACTATCCCCCCCCTCTCTCTCTCTCTCTCTCTCTCTCTCTTGTTCATGTTAGTATGCGTTGATATGAAATGGAATGGGAAAGACAGCTGTTCTGGGCGAGAGAAAAAAAAAAAAAAAAGGGGGGGGGGGGGGGAGTTATGCAACTAAAACAGAAAAAGTTTCGTGAGTTCAAAGTATTTTTATTTCATCACACGATTCATAAATTTATTCTGTATTTTTTATTTCCCCACTGAGACATTCTTGGCACTGACTGGTAACTTCGGTCGTCTTCTCTCAGGCATGTTGCAATCAGAAAATTCTTCGGATTAAAAAAAAAAAAAATTTACTTTTTCATGTTTTGGGGAAATGAGTTAAGAAATAGAAAGAAAAGTTGCTGCGTGCGGCAGATCGTGATTTGAGGATTAGGTCTGCAATTCATATGTCTGAATTTGTGTCCGTTGTATTCTTTTCTGGTTACGTTTTGTCGTTACAAAACAGATGTGTTGAACAAGTATTCAAGTCTAAGTTAGACTTTCTTTCCGGAGGTTTTAAACTGAAAAATGTGTGCTTTCCGCATTCTTCTTCAATTAGTATATCTTGTTCCTTGTGCGGCTACATAAATGGATTTTAAACATTCCACTCCAATTAGGGGATTATGTTTCTTGAAAGTCAGACTGTTCGGAAAGTTGCATTACTGTTTTAATCCAGAACCGCTGATGAGTCAGCATAAGGTATAGATGTTCATGAGCCCCAACAGCCCCAGCAAGAGGCATAGATTCTCATGAGCCCCCGCACTTGCGGGGGCTCATGAGAATCTATGCCTCTTGCACCTGGGCCGCGTCCTATACAAGCATGATGCGGCGTGCAGTTTACGATGTTAGGTCGTAAGGCCACCCTTAATGAGACAGCCACTACCTGGCGTCCTTAGCAACGCCCTGGAGTGATTCATTAGAGTCTTTGATTGTTTTACTCGCGAGCCGGCGGTAAATTCCAGCGTGTCAGTAATTAGAGGAGATGAGTGTGTCAGCAGTTGATTTTGGCCGTCTTCGATTTTGCAATGAATCATCCTGTCGGGCCTAGAAACAGTGGTGTAGCGTATCACGCTTGACGTCTGATTCGTGGTGTTGACTTTTTTTCTTGGTTGTTGGAGGCAGATGCTTTGAGGATGTTTCAGTGCTTAGAACAGAGCAAAAAAAAAAAAAAAGCAAAACTTCTTTCTGTTATTGTTGGATTAGAACTTCGGAGTGCGCTAGAAGTGTTGAATGGACGTGGAACTATGTCTGTTTGTCTCAGTGTGTGTGTGCCGGTGTGTGTGTGTGTGTGTGTGTGTGTGTGTGTGTGTGTGTGTGTGTGTGTGTGTGTGTGTGTGTGTGTGTGTGTGTGTGTGTGGATACCTGAGCCACTCAAACTATCTGATATTTCGGTCGCAGCCTCAGGTCACGCGTGCTTCACAAACGAGTACTTAAAAAATGAAATCAATTAAGCCTTGAGGCTTCGTTGCACCGCACCTATCTCTAACGCGCGTGCTGGAATATGATTTTGGACCTTCACGCCTGAACTCGCAAGGTCCAAAATCACAGACCAGCTCACTTATGAAACGCACCATGCACTTTTCACCTGGCTACAAGACTTCCCCATTACATACAATTTTATTTTATTTTATTTTTATATTTTTGTTTAGAAAGGGCGAAAGGGGGGGGGGGGGGGAGAGGGGGGTGGGGGTGGGGAAGGGTCAGCGATCTCCAGTTACGTCGTATGCACAGTCCGTAATGAATAGAGTACATTGTTCAGACTATGTGTGCGGTCGTTGATTTCGCAGAGGAAATCCGAAATTTAAAGGTGGGCCGGAACGACGGGCTTCGTTACGCCCCGCACTCATGGGAAGAATTACACGATGCGCCCGCTAATCTTGTCTTTGTCCTCGTTTAAAATACACCTTTACAGGTCCGTGCAGCCAGTGACACGCGATACAGAGAGCGAGCGAAATGGATTATACGCCTCTCTGTATGCTTGTAAACATTCCTGCATAAGCAGCCCATAGAAACGAGATGAGCGCTTGTACATGTCTAAACATACAAAAACACGAGCACAAGGGACCGTGTAAATGCGTTTATATGTATGTGTGTGCTGGTCTGTGATTTTGGACCTTACGGCTGAAGCCGTAAGGTCCAAAATCACAGACCAGCACACACGTATCCCTACAATACCCGGCGGTTAACCACGTGTTGTAGCAGTGCGCATGAACTGGTACTTTGGGTGGTATAAACATTCCAAATGCGCTTGTAAAGCGTTCATCAGTACATACAAGGGACACTTAGAAAGGACCTTTAAGGCCCGACGACAACGAAAATTCCCCTTGGTTTGTTGTCCAAAGCCAGAGGTTTATATTGCCCGTAGCCTGTCACGGGTCAGAGTCAGTATGTAGATCTGTGTACATATGTTTATCCTGTTGTCTGGCTGCCTTTCAGCGACAGTAAATAATTCATAAGAGTATTCACTATATTTAGCATAGGTCGCGTGGAAAGCCCGTCGCACACGAGGCCGTATCCGTGCGCTTTGTTGACCCAAACAAAACACAACACTCGCAGGTTCCTAACACCCCGTTAATAGACCGAGACGGCACCGCCTAATCGTTGTCACGCGAGACAAATCTCTCTCTCTCTCTCTCTCTCTCTCTCTCTCTCTCTCTCTCTCTCTCTCTCTCTCTCTCTCTCTCTCTCTCTCTCTCTCTAAATAAATAAATAAATAAATAAATAAATAATGAAATAAACAAATAAATAATTAAAAAAAAACAATGCGCCACAGGCCATTGGTCCGACGTCGGCCTCCGTCGGCCCGCGCACGGCCCGATGTACTTTTGCGCATTGGGTAAATGATGAAATAAATAATTAGGTAAATAATTTTTAAAAAATATATGTGTAAAAGGAAAAATCGATTAAAATTAAGACGAAATCATACCAGATGCTGTAGCCGATTAGTGTCAAACCTCATGCAAAAATCAACCCAATGCGCAAAGGCCATCGGGTTCACGTTGGCCCGATGGCTTTTTGCGCACTGGGAAGATAAAGGATCATCAGCTTACATTTATTCTAGCACAGTGGATGGGTGGGGGTAGGAGAGAGAGAGAGAGAGAGAGAGAGAGAGAGAGAGAGAGAGAGAGAGAGAGAGAGAGAGAGAGAGAGAGAGAGAGAGAGAGAGAGAGAGAGAGAGAGAGAGCTTGGGCTTTGCACTGTAACACTAACCTCTAAACGCTGAATACTACTACATGTATATCGGTGCTATATTTTTTCACCCTTAAATGACAGCTTAATTGGAAGTACTTATTTAAAGCAGCAACATAAAAAACCTACGGCCATGGTGTGACCTATAAGCCTCTTAGCTTTTGTCAAAACAGTGCATTATATACGTTCTTTCGCAAATGTCCTAGGCCGATTAGCGCACGGTGCCATTCAGTCGGTACGGCAAAATCACTCAGGCATATCAGTATTGACTCTAGGGTGACATTGAAGTTTAGGTGAAGCTACAACATGATATTATCAATGCGTTTGTTTGTGTGTTACAGCAATGGAACGCCCCAAGCGTCTGATTGTGCTGATCAACCCGAACAGCGGCAAGAAACAGGCAGAGAAATTGTTCAAGAACAAAGTACAGCCGATCTTCACACTCTGTGGCATCCACACCTCAGCATTTGGTAAGTACTGACTCTCAGCACTGTAAATGGTTCACACTTTACTTTTAAACTCCCAGAACTAAATGACTTCCATTCTATACAATGGAAGTCATTTAGTTCTGGGAGTAAGAGCTGAAGTATACAAGTTAAGAGTTAAGATCAGATGACCTAAGAAACAAATACAAGTAATAACCACGATACAGCGAATAAGAAATTAAGGCCTGTGATATTGTCCAAATTTGCAGTTACAACAAAAGAAATATTTAGATTTTAGTCATGGCTGATTTACTTGAGCTTTGTATTTACGGTTGCCTGATTTCTGTTACAGTTACCAAGGCCCCAAAGGAGGCGCTGGAACTCTTACAGACAGTGGGCCTTACAGATGTCGATGGGTAAGTTTCACCACGAGTATTTTATGGCAATCCGTTTGACTTGTCCTAACCCATCAGAAATGTAATTATTCTAATGTTTGGAAATCTGCTTTAACTCATTCAGCCCGACGCACGTATTTCCCAAATTTTAGAGGCGTCATCTAACGACTATGCGCCTGTTGCAGGAGATGCATCGACCATGATAATTCAAGGGTAGTGCCAGATTAGCTTGGCGCCTGTCGGCGCCAAGCTAATCTGGCGCTACCCTTGAATTATCATGGTCGACCCATCTGCTGTAGTGCGTCAGGGCTGAATGGGTTAAAAAAAATCGAGTAACGAATAATGTATCTACAGTTAGTTTACAGTGTGCACATCTGCAATACAACGACGTTTGTTCTTAATGTTTACAGTGTGGTGACGGTGGGCGGTGACGGCCTGTACCGTGAGGTCATGAACGCCCTGATCCTGCGCACACAAAAGGACCACGGCGTCAACGCTGACGACCCAGAGGCCAAGGTCATCCCCACAAACCTGCCCATCGGCATCATCCCCGCGGGGTCGGGCGACTGGGTGGTGCAGTACATGCACGGTACACGTGACGTCATGACGGCCATCTTGCGTGTCATCACCGGCTACACCTCTCCAGCGAACGCGGTGAGCGTGCACCAGGGCGGGAAGCTTTCGGCCTACTCGGGGCTCCTGCTGGCCTTTGGGCTTCAGGGCGACATGATGAATGATTGCGAGAAGTTTCGATGGATGGGGCCCAATCGTTATAATGGTGAGTATTTTGTCTTCCTTTCCATCCATCTAACCTCCTCTCTCTCTCTCGTCTGCTTTCCCTACTCTTTTTCCTAGGTGGTTGCCGTTTTCTCTTCAAGCCCTGATGATGAACAATAAACAATGTAATTTAGAGTGAGTCAAACTTGTAACCCTTTGCGTGTCGGTAGCGAAATCATCGCGACAAAAACCGCTGCCGACACGCAAAGGGTAACAAGATCATAGCAAGAAGGTTTCAGATACTCCATGTGCCTGCTACTACCTTAAAATAAAGAACGTATGCAACTAGATGTTTGGTCAGATGCGTTACGAAAACTCTTAATAATGATACGACGATGAAATGATCCTAAAAGTCTTCTTGACTTTTTTATTTCCAGTTATCCCCATAACTACCGTCCTCAGTCGCCGAACCTTCGACCTGGAAATCGAGTACGAGGACGACGTGACAGGGGAGCAGAAGCGCATGTCCGACCGGATGTACAGTGTCGACACCTACGTGATCTCTAAGGGTGAGAGAGGAGACAAGCTGGTGCCGGTGTTTGGAGACACCGCCCTTTCGGTGTACACCAGCAGCAAGTGCAGTTTGGGGAAACACCTGCAGGCTCTGACTAAGCTGAGGGATAATGAAGCCGGATGTGTAAGTATCCAGTTTTGTCTTTATTTATGACGGTTTTAACGAACCTCCTTTATGCAGCCACTGCAAACAGCTACCTGTGGCTGCATGCACAAGGAGATAAGGTGAAGAGATTCGTAAGGCTTGCTGCAGCACTTAGTACATTTCAATCCGTTCAGTGCCGGGAAAATTTGAACGCCACCCAACTGCAAGAGGTATAGATCCCCATGAGCCCCTGCAGTTGCGGGGCTCATGAGGATCTGTGCTCCTTGCTGACATCACTTTGAATCCATGTTCCTTGGGAAAGCTAGGACATTTTGGTGTTGAATTAACCACGAATGCAGAAACACAATGTGCGTCAACTGGCACTGACCGAGTTTAAATGGGACAAATTTCAATGGTAGCATACTTCTAGTCCGCGTTAAACAGGGCGAGGAAATATAATTTTTAAACATCTTGCAGAAAAGGATATCTATAATTCTTTGTCAAACTAACCTGAGATCTATTCCAAGGGGCTGACCAGATTACGTTATTGTAATTTGTTTAAACATCTTTGACTAAATCAAACATTTACAAAAACACGTGTTTTTTGGTTTTTTGTTGTTGTGTTTTTGTTGGTCTTTTCGGTATACTTACGTTTGTTTTTTTTCGTTTCTTTGTTGCAGTTTGACTACGACTTCGTAGAAAAAGCCCGCTGCCAGAGCTACACTGTCCGGTTTCCACGTGCAGCCCTGACAGGCAAAGGCGGCGCTAGTTTGTTGAAGGAGAAGTACTATTTGAGCTGTGATGGAGATGTGCTGCAGGTGACCAAGCCAGAGTTCACGGTCACGCTCCATCGCCACGCCATACGCCTGTACGGGGAGGCCATTAACTAAGGGCTCTGTCTGGAGACAGTCTGAGCCACGAATCAGCAGCCAATCACTGGCTTGAAGCACCGAGACTACTGGCCAATCGCTAGTAGCTAGGGCGGAGTCAGCCAATCATCGCATCTTATGTTGGCACAACTAGCCAATCGGTGGCTTACAAGACAGTCCTCCAATCACAGGATGACGAAAGCAGCCAATTGTCTGGTTAGGAAACAACCCGCCAATAGCTATGACGAGATCCCTGGGCATTCGCACGCTGCCGATCGAGACACCCAGCCGGTCCATGGCAGATGGGAGGAATATCGCGTTGGCCGCGTTGCATGGAGGGAGACATACATTTTTACTTCTAAGGAGAGGGACATGTGCAGAATACGGCAAGGCCAGTAGCATTCGCGGTCCTCATATTATATTGTTGCAAACAGTGTGCAACAGGACATCCCCGAACTGTGGTACAAGACCCTGCGAGATGTCAAATTATTTTCGAAGAGTGTACAAAGGCAGAGTGACTTGTACTTTCGGTTCTCGTTCATTTTTTTCTCTAGATTGTTCAGTTCAGTTTGAATACTGAAGGCAAAAGATAAAAAGGAACTATTACAACAGAAAGACAAATCCAAACTGAGATGTATATATTTGTCAAAGTTGTTTTGCTTAAAACACAAATGACAAAAATACACAGGAAATGAAAACCCGAAATCGCACTCCAACCCAACGCGCAAAAGGCCGTCGGGCCGATGTCGGCCACTGTTGGCCCGCGCACGAATGTGCGCCGGCCAAGGCGGCCGATGTCGGTCCTCGGGCTTTTTGCGCATTGGGCATGGGGCTGACTTCGGCCGTCGTTGGTCCGCACACAGTTCTGTGCAGGCCACCAACAGCCGACATTGCACAAGTAACCTTTTACTCACCGCGTAAAAGCCTCACGACAATGTACACTGACATGACACAAGCAACCGTTCTGACGGTGCAGCCATTAAAACTGTTCTGAGAGACTTGTGCGTTTTCTATGGAAGCAAAACTGACTCGGCTGACATTCAGCTTTTAAGTCTCATGGTCCGTGACTGTGATTTTTTCAGTAGGTAGAATTGTTTTCTACCGCAAGTTTTATTAGTAGGATTTGTTTGTTACCCTTACCCAAGGTAATCGGGCCGACGTTGGTCGCCGTTGGTCAGCGCACAGCTGTGCGCGGGCCGGCAACGGCGGCCGACGTCGGCCCGATGGCCTTTGCTCACTGGGTACTTAGTAGCCTAATATTAACTATATATACTTTCTAGTTTCTCTATTGGAGGAGATGTAGACTCTCATTTGCTAGCATTTTGAGATGTATAGTCTTATTACTCAAGTGATTTGTTTTTGTTTTTCAGTGAGTAATGAAAATGATAAATACAATCAGTAGTTTTATAACTGCAACTTGATTTTATACTTGAGCTGTCATATTAGTGGTACACTTTCGTGTTTCGTATTATTGTTATTGTAAACATGTAGTTTTTTTCCCAGCATGTTGGTCAGAATATTGGAATTGTACTTACATATCTATGTTGTTCGATTGTGTTTCCATAAGGAGTGTGTGAGCTGTGTTTATGTAATATTATGAGATGCGAACTTTTCATGGCACCATGCATTACGTTTGAACATATCACAGAATCAGTGTAGTAACAGACGGGCACAATGTGAGTGATAACTCATTTAGCCCCACTGCCGTATTACCCAAATTTTGGAGGCGTCATCTAACGACTACGCACCAGTTGCAGGAGATGGATCTACCATGGTAATTCAAGGGTAGTGTCAGATTAGCTTGGCGCCGACAGGCGCCAAGCTAATCTGGCACTACCCTTGAATTATCATGGTCGACTCATCTCCTGCTGTAGGGCATCGGGGCTGAGTAATCTCAGTGTGTAACTAAAACATCATGGGGTTTTGGGGTGTTTAACATCATTGTACACGCAGTCACCAGTACTTTTAATAGTACAGGTGGCTACAGGCACAAACGGGTTAAAAGACACAGACATACGGAAGAGGCATAGTTAGTCCCAGTTAATTCGTATTCTTGTTTTGCGTTGAATTGTTTGACAAAACTCCACCGAGATCACAAATAAACCGACTGTCGAATATTATCGTTTAAAATTTGTTATTCAACATAATGAGCCGAACGAGTGTGTCAGTTTTACATATGATGCTGGCTGTATTGTGTGTGTGTGTGTGTGTGTGTGTGTGTGTGTGTGTGTGTGTGTGTGTGCGCGCGCGTGCGTACGTGCGTGCTTGCGTTTGACACATGGATCAACTACGAATACATTCAGGAGATACCCCAGCCGTCAAAGTAACGCGGACACAAAGTGGTTTTAGCACGAGGGGCAGATCCTCATGAGCCCCCACAACTGCGGGGCACATGAGGATCTATGCCTCTTACAGCTGGGTGGTATTCACATTTATGAAAACATAACGACACATATGCCTAATTTCAATAAATTGCTTTATTATCGGATGCAAACTGGATGAAAACGTTACAAATTAGCACCATGAGCAAAAACACCATGCAAAATACCATTTATTTTTGCTCATTTAAAAAAGAAAGAAAATAGAGTAAAAATAAAAATGCCCCAATAGAATAATTATATACTATTATTTTAAAAACCATTAACTAATTCAGCCCGACGGCCGTATTTCCCAAATTTTGGAGGCGTCATCTAATGAATAGGCACCGGTTGCAGGAGATGGATCGATCATGATAATTCAAGGGTAGTGCCAGATTAGCTTGGCGCCGACAGGCGCCAAGCTAATCTGGCACTACCCTTGAAGTATAAGAAAAGAAATAAGATAAACTTTATCGCTATATGCATAAACATTAGGAATTTGTTGCGGCATAACTGACGAGCGTCCATATTAAGATCAACACATAAAACTTGACATACATACATCACAATCAAGCAGTTATGGTCGACCCATCTGCTGCTGCAGTGCGTCAGGGCTGGATGGGCTAAAATCGTGCACTTCTTCAAAACAAAACAAATAATCTGTGCACTTTCATTAAAACAAACCCACCAACCACATGTATATATACTCATCAAATAAAAGATGAATATAGAAGATCGTAAACAAAGACGTTCAAATAATAGATATTGCAGTATGTGTGCTGTGTTCCGTGATTGTCAACCTTACGGCCTAGAGCTATTGTTATAATCTTTCACACCCCAGGACAGATCATTGAATTACACTGAGCTTCGAAAGTTAGACACTGACTGGCTGACATTGAGCATCAGCAATCAAAGACGCTATTGATTGGCTGAGGCAAAACCTCATGTCTTATCTTACAAGACCACTGATTGGCTGAAACTTCCTGCCTCTCAATACTATTCTTTGGCAGACGTAAAAGCGCTCTCAGTCTCAGACCAATGATGGGCATCATCTGTTACTTTTGTCAGTCTCAAGAAAACCATTCATTGGTAAATGCTAGACTTCTATCGCAAGACCAATCATTCTTTGCCACAAAGTGAACAAAGTGTCAACAAGTGGCATAAACTTTCCACTTTGCAAGAGGCGTATTCTTTCTACTTCGCAAAAGGCACATGTTTTCCACTTTGCAAGAGGCCTAGCCTTTCCGCTCGCAAGAGGCCTACAATACTTTGCGAGAGGCACATATACTTTCCACTTTGCAAGTAGCCTAGACTTTCTACTTCACAAGACTGAGGCATATACTTTCCACTTTGCAAGAGGCATATACTTTCTACTTTGCAAAAGGCACAAACTTTCATATTTTCAAGAGGCCTCGACTTTCCTCTTTGAAGGAGGCCTCGACTTTTCACTTTGAAGGAGGCAGTACTATTCACTTTGCAAGAGTCAAAGAATCTCATGAATCCATGCGGCCTGCGGATGCAAGGGCTCATGAGAATCTATGCCTTTTGATTCTAGTGGCTGCAGGCACTCGGGGGTTAAAGGCTTTCCTAGCTAGAACAATAACCAGCCATTAACCCTTTGCGTGTCGGTAGCGGTTTTTGTCGCGACTCGAAAACCGCTACCGACACGCAAAGGGTTAACAGTACCGATGGCTGCATGCACACCGTGGTTAAAACCCTTTTAAACAAGCGCAGTAAGCGCAGGTCACAATTCTGTTGTGACGCTCTGTCAAGAACCGTCCCCATGCCGTCAGCATCGCCGTACAGTCTTATCACATGACGGTGTAACTTGCCTTGAAATTCAGCACCGAGCGCTTGTAGCACCTGACCGTCACAGTTGATGTAGAATTTGTCGTTCATGATCTTTTGACCCTTCTTGCGCTTGCATCCCGCTCGCGGTAGGCGAACAGTGAACCCCTGCACCCTCGTTGTCTTTATAAAATCGTGGTCAAACTGTAAAATACGCAAGAAAATAAAAGTTGAACGTTCACAAGAACATCTGTCTAGGGTAATCCCCGATTACGACTGGCCTGATTTCTTTCTTAACTCAATGCGCCTCAGGTACGGAATATTCACATTTTGGAGTTGTCTGCTGAGGACTGCGTTACAATGCAGGAGACAGATCGACTATGATAGTTCAAGGGTGGTGCCATAATAGCTAGGCGCCTATAGGCGCCAAACTGTTCTGGCACCACCCTTGAACTATCATGGCCGAGCCATATCATGCTGTGGTGTGTCGGGGCTGAATGAGTTAGGGCTAGAAAAGACCCATTATAGTGACGGGATGATATCAAAACTGATCGTAAAAGGATAGGATTTCATTAATTTTTCACCACCAGTGGACTCAATGTGTGTATTTGAAATCATTGCAAATTCAACTTCAAAGATCCACAACCGTCAAAGGAACATTGATACAAGGAACATTGATACAAGGAACATTGATACAAGGAACATTGATACAAGGAACATTGATTGCAACTGCGGGGGCTCGAGAGGATCTATACCTCTTGCATTTGGGTTGTGTTCAATTTTTTTTTCTCAACAGTAAAATGGTTGATTAAAAAGATACACGCTCTGAATTTAATCCCTAGACAGATTTCCCAAATTTTGGAGGTGTCACCTAACACAATTATCCAGGTGACAGCTCAACCATAATAATTCAAGGTTGGTGCCAGATTAGCTTGGCGCCATCAGGCGTCACACTAATCTGTCACTACCCTTGAATTATCATGATTGATCCATCTCCTGCAACTGGTGCATATTCATTAGATGACGCCTCCAAAATATTATGGCAGCACCCTTGAACTATCATGGTCAATCCATATCTTGCTGTGGTATGTCAGGACTGAATAACTTAAGAACGTAATAGCAAGCCTATTCCTATCCATTTTCATAACCCGGTACATGTACACTCAGCTTGCTTTCTCTGACACGTTATGTGACTGGGGAATCATTGTGGGGTTTAACTCATTCGCGGCCAGCCGCATCCGGATGTGCGGTTTATGCCGCGCGTTCGGATGCTTCTGGCCGCGAATGAGTTAACCCAATCAGCGCTAGCTACGAAGACTGCGTTTCTGAAATCTTTGATAATTCAACACCGAAAATCCCTGTCTGTCCCAGAAATATGGATTCAAGGGGGTGGCAACAAGAGACATAAATCCTCAAGAACCCACGCAACTGCGGGGCACATGAAGATCTATACCTCCTGCAGTTAGGCCGTGGTGCTAAACGTTTCTCAGTACTGAAAGAAAGAAGCAACGAACAAAGAAGATACACTCGTAACAGTTTTAATATGCATTTACAGATCCAGTGTAAATCCACATTCCCGGCGTTTGGCATGTTCGGTGATGGAGGAACTTTGTGGGTTCCGCTGTTAAGCACGGACTTTTGTAACTCATACCTATAGTAGCGAAAGACAAAGCAAAACGAAAAGAATAATCCCAAATAAGTGTTGTAGTGATCGTGGCAAATTAAAGCTTTATTTTTCACACTTAAAATTATCTGAAATTTTTTTTTGGTTGTACTTTTTGATCCTGAATGTCATTTTATGTGTATCCGATCCGAAATACAAGGGAAGATTATTAGTATGTATTTTGAGAGTTAGGCTGCCATTTGTAAACTGTCTGGCTTATAGTTAAAACGGGTATTAAAGGAAATGTTAACCGTTGCCGTTTATCTATGAATAATATATGGTAACATCTTCCTTCACGTGGCTGTATGACGTCACTGAAAGCGATATGAACAACTGTCCTTACCGACGTCGGCCCGATGGCCTTTTGCGCATTCGGTAATCATTTTGCTGCGGAGAAAAGATCTCAGATCCGAAACATAGTGTCTTTATTTTTCCTGTCTGACGTGAGACTGGTTCTGTGAACTAAAAAATGTGAGCACCGCTCAGCTGCAAGAGGCAAAGAACCTCATGAGCCCCCGCAGATGTGGGGGTTCATGAGGTTCTTTGCCTCTTGCTGATCCTATTCATATCTGTGTCCTTTGGGTTGACAGGATTATCATTCTGCCGAGAAAAGATCTCAGATCCGAAACATAGTGTCTTCATTTTTTCTTACTAAAAGCGTATTCAACCTTTCTTCCTAATTTTCTTTTCATATAAACCCTTGCGGCAATATTTTTACTCCGTTTAGACTCACCGTTGTATCGACTGGGACCCATCCAGCGGAACTTCTCACAGTCATGCATGATGTCGCCCTGAAGCCCAAAGCCCAGCACGAGCCCTGAGTAGGCCGACAGCTTCCCGCCCTGGTGCACGCTCTCCGCGTTAGCCCGTGACGTCACACCCAGCGCCACGCGCAAAGCAGCTGTCATGACATCACTTGTGCCGTGCAAGTACTGCACCACTCAGTCGCCCGACCCCGCGGGGATGACGCCGATGGGCAGGTGTGTAGGGATGACCTTGGCCTCTGGGTCGTCAGCGTTGACCCCGTGGTCCTTCTGTGTGCGCAGGATCAGGCCGTTCATGACCTCACAGTACAGGCCGTCACCGCCCACCGTCACCACACTGTAAATATAAAGAACAAACGTCGTTTTATTGCAGATGTGCACACAAACTAAAGACGTCATTGTAGCGGTAGACACAGAGATGATGCTTATTCGTTACCTGATTGAAAAACAACAACAACAACAACAAAACTGACTTGCAAACATTAGAATACTTACATTTCTGCTGGGAAAGTTAAAATCCATTGCCTTAACTCATTCTACCCCAACACCGAAATCCTTACATTTTGCCGTTGTCCTCTGAAGACTGCTTTGCAGTGCAGGACACAGATCGACCATGACAGTTCAAGGGTGATGCCAGAATAGCTTGGCGCCCATAGGCGCCAAGCTATTCTGGCATCACCCTTGAACTATCATGGTCGATCCTTATCTTGCTGTGGTGTGTCTGGGGTAGAATGAGTTAAAATACTCGGGATGAAACTTACCCACCGACATATGTAAGGTCCACTGTCTGTAAGAGCTCTAGCGCCTCCTTTGGGGCCCTGGTAACTGGAACAGAAATCACAACACAAAGTTTAAGGAAAATCAGTCGTGGCTAAAATCACAATGGTTGTCTCAGTCCCTCGATTCGTTGCCGATCAGCGGCAGTGAATGGTCGGAAACAACCAGTGTGAGCTAAATCTGTCTGTTATCTGGTTAGTTTCATTTTCCACGATTTTCAAAATAGTAAAGAAATAAACATGAATTTTATTTGTCAGATGACTTAAAATTCTTTTCGTTTCGCCCCAATGCACTACAGCAGGAGATGGATCGACCATGATAATTCAAGGGTTGTGCCAGATTAGTTTGGCACCATCAAGCGCCAAGCTAATCTGGCACTATCCTTGAATTATCATGGTGGATCCGTTTCCTTCAACTGTTACATAGGCGTTAGGTAACGTCTCCAGCATTTGAAAAATGGCCTTAAAGTTTAATAGGTTAAACACCACCTGTGCATGCATGTATAAGGGAGTTTTTAAAATTGTATTTATTGCCAGGTGTTTTTTTTTTCCGCAGTGCTGACTAAAACAAATCACTTCGGTGCTTAGAGTCAGTACTTACCAAATGCTGAGGTGTGGATGCCACAGAGTGTGAAGATCGGCTGTACTTTGTTCTTGAACACTTTCTCTGCCTGTTTCTTGCCGCTGTTCGGGTTGATCAGCACAATCAGCCGCTTGGGGCGTTCCATTGCTGTAACACTCAAACAAAACCATACGTATAAAACACGCGAATACCTACACACAAAAAATACAAACGCACTAGCAAATAAGCGCACACAAACAAACTAATATCCACCCGTATCCATCCACGGCTAATTGTGTTGTACCCGTCTTTTCTAAGCGTGTTTCTTTCTCCGTTGGGTACTTCTTTGCATATTACACGCTTGGCAGTCACCTTTTTGGTCTGGATTGTTTAATATCCACCCGAACAAACTGGATGGAGCTAATTTCGTGAAATCTTTCAGAATAACTAGAGAATAATACTGTTTCCTGCACATCCACCGTTAAACAGTGAGTTCGGATTGGTTGAGTTTCCAATGATAACGTTCGTGCCAAAAATCAACTTGGCATAACCCGTCGCACGTTTGGGTTATGTGCAAACGAAGCGTGTCTGCGGGATGAATATTGTGACCCATCGGATGATGGTCTCCACGGCAATAATACGTCTCCTCGTTACACTGTGACAGCAGTGCAGCATGCGGTCATTGCCCTATTACGCACAGTTCACTCCCCTACCAGCCTAATCTTTAACTTATATAAGATTTAACCCTTTAATTGCCGGGGCACGGCGAAATCACCCATCTGCAAGAGACGTAAATCGCCATGAGGATTTATGTCTCTTGTGATTCCTGCGTTCGTTTCTGCCTTAATGTGTTCTTTATGCCTTTATGCTTCCTTATACAAGAGACATACATCGTCATGAGAACACCCCCCCCCCCCACACACACACACACCACTCACTCACACACACACACACACACCGCACACACACACACACCGCACACACACACACACACACACACACACACACACACACACACACGTAAACGCACGTGTGTGCAAACGGTGTTTACTCCGCGCGCTCTGGCACGAATCCACACGCACGTTATAAGTAGAATGACCTCCACGAAGACCGTTGCCTGAGACTTTCTCCTGTCGAATCCCTCAATTTGCGCATTGTGTTGATGTAAACTAGCAAGAGGCACAGATTTTCATGGGGACCCTGCGTGCTGCAAGGATTCGTTACGATTTGTACCTCATGGAGATGGTAAAGGGTGAACGAGAAAAAACGTATTACTAAAACTCTGTCTCAGTTCATGCTAACATTCCTTACCTGATGAGTTAACCCATATCATACTGAGGCTAAAAGCTTCAACTTTGTACACTGCCATATGCAAGCTACATTATAGTACTTACAGATAAGGATATAGACCAAAGGCTTTAGTTCAAGGGTGGTGCCAGAATAGCTTGGCGCCTAGAGGCGCCAAGCTATTCTGGCACTACCCTTGAACTATTTTAGTCAAACTTGTTTCACACAGTGGCGTATTCCGAATGATAAGGGTTAAACTGTACGGGGGTGGAAAGCTAATCACTGAGACCTGAACTGAGTTACAATACATTCTGCCAAACTATGCATGAAACGTGGTTATTCACGGTGCGCAACCCGTACTGCGCGCAGAAGCATAGAGATTAGGACACGCACAAACCCGTTAACTCATCCCCCCCCCCCCCCCCCCCCCCCGGTTAGAACCTTTTTGCAAAAGTAAGAAAACGTTTTGAAAAACATGGCTTTAACTCCATTCTGACTGACAGTGCCTCCGGCAAGCGCCTTTCAGCTGCTTGAGGTTGTCACAAGGAAACACTCAAATTTCAGGTAGTTGACCGGCTTAGCTGGCTATAACTCCATTTGCTACCATGTTTGAAGCACAAGCAAAGTGACGAATAGGTAAATTAACAACATCTCTTAATAGGTAAATAAAACAGCGGATTTTAAGTCCGGACAAACAGCGATAGATAAGAAGTAGGTCAACATTGTTTTGCCGACAAAAACAGTGGTCTAACCATTATCATTCGGAATACACCAGTGTGTGAAATAAATTTGACTAAAATAGTTCAAGGGTAGTGCCAGAATAGCTTGGCGCCTCTAGGCGCCAAGCTATTCTGGCACCACCCTTGAATTAAAGCCAATTGGTCTATATCTTTATGTGTAAGTAATATAATGTAGCGTGCATATGGCAGTGCACAAATTTGAACTGAGCTTTTAGTCTCAGTATGACTCTGTGATATGGGTTCAAGTTAAAAGCCCGGAGAAACATGTGATGTCGTATCGGTCCGCATAACAGCGAGCGGAACATGCTATAACTTTTACCTGACCTCTAAATGACCCCACTCTTCTTTTCCGATGGGACAGAACTCGTTATTGCAAATGTCTCAATTATTTAGTTGGTTAGCGGTTTGGGGTATAATGTCCACAGCACCGAAGTTGTAATGTTATGTGTTCACTTGGATGCAGACACAACTCCGTGATTTTAGGTTTTGTTATCTGGTTCGTATTCAGCATTCACGTCGTTCGACCGGGCGGGCGGAATCTCCAGTTCTGTCCCTTTAATTGTCTCTTTACCAAAACCCTATCCGAAAGTACCGCCCGGATAGACTACCACACATGACATCTCCCTCCTTTTGAGACAATTGACAATACTGCACTCGAGTGTGCAAACATTATTTGTTTACAGTCTTTGATAACCGAGGAGGGGATTCTATTGCTTCTAAGAGTCACTGGAAGCGACTAGGCTTCTTCACAACACGCCCACATCTGGTTGTCACCTGCTCCGGGCTGGTAGCTGGAACTGGCGTAGGTTGGCAATCTGGCCCCAGATGCTGAGCTGGCATAGGAGCAGGCTTCGTGACATCAGCTGGCGAATCCGACGACTGACTGGACGGCATACCGGCGTTAACCGGTGGCAACGAGTCAACAGCTGGCTGCTGTTGCTGAGAGTCAGAGGACGCTGCACCGCCGCCATGGTGGTACTTCATGAGATGGCGTCTGTTACGGCGCAAAATTGCACCATCTTGAGTTTGCACCATATAGGAGCGAGAAGCACATTTGTCCATAACTTGAGCTGGCTGCTTCCACCCCTTTTCACTATCACACTTGATGAGCACGTTGTCGCCCGGTGTCAACTCGGGTAGTGGTATCACCCCATGATGTTTGTCGAAATGGTGCTTTTGCTGCATCTTCGCATGGAAGTCCTTGTCTTTAAGCGTCTCTGTTTGCGGTGTATGAGGGACAAGAGACTCTGGAAGCACGGGAAGTGTTGACCGAACTCTTCTTCCAAAAGCAAGTTCGGCAGGGCTATATCCTAGAGAGGGGATAGGAGTTGCCCTATAGGTCAGCAGGGCAAGTTGGAAATCATCTTGACATAACAGTCTTTTGGCTGTTTGGACGGCCCTCTCGGCCTCCCCATTGCTTTGGGCATAGTGTGGGCTGCTAGTGATGTGAGAGAAATTCCACCTAGTGGAAAAAGC
Organism: Semisulcospira habei; assembly: GCA_036245525.1. Taxonomy (NCBI): domain Eukaryota; kingdom Metazoa; phylum Mollusca; class Gastropoda; family Semisulcospiridae; genus Semisulcospira; species Semisulcospira habei. The sequence goes on along the minus strand of BTPG01000005.1, from coordinate 149,133,956 downwards.
TTTGAACTCCGAGGAGGAGAACTGGGTGCCATTATCCGAAACTAATATCTCCGGTATCCCATACCTAGCAAAAACGCTCTTCAGCTGTTCGACCACAGCTCCTGTTGTCGTCCTCCCCAACCTAGCAATGTCGATGTAGCGCGAGTAATAATCGACCACCACCAAGAAAGTTGTCCCTTTAATCTCACAAAGATCCACCCCCACTTTTTGAAAAGGGTATTCAGGGAGATTTGAAACTAGGAGAGGTTCTTTGCCCTGAGTAGGACGTCTTTCACAACAAAATCTGCACTTGCCCACCATGTCTCTAACCGCCTGGCCCATGCCGGGCCACCACACTGCTTGATTTGCACGCTCACGGCATTTCTGAATGCCCTGGTGTCCATCATGGATACGTTCCAGGACGTATTCTCTCTCTGTCCATGGGATGACAATGCGACCCCCACGGGTAACCAACCCATCGTACTCGCTAAGCTCACCCTTGATCCCATAGTACTCCCTAGCTGCCAGTGCACAGTCTTCTTTGTATTCTGGCCACCCCAGGCGAATGTATGAGAGAACTGTATTGAGCTGAACGTCTGATTCTGTGGCTTTCTTGAGCTCTTCTAGCTTTTTGTCAGAGACTGACCATGAAATGCGAACTGAATCAATGTATGCAAGGACATCTGCTTCCAGGCCCACCGGACAATGTTCTTCCTCTAATAGAGGCGCACGCGACAATGTGTCGGCAACGACAAGTGTTTTTCCCGGTGTGTATTCAGCCGTCAAGTTGTATCTCATCAAACGCATGAGCATACGCTGACAACGTAGTGGTGTATCTGTCAGGTCCTTTTTATTCAGCAGTGGAATGAGCGGACGATGGTCTGTGAGAAGACGAAACTTCGATAGCCCTACAAGGTACCTCTCAAATTTCTCACAGGCGTACACGATTGCCAGACATTCCTTTTCAATCTGCGCATACCGTTTTTCCGTATCGGTCAGACTTCGCGAACAGTAAGCCACAGGCTTCAACTCGCCATCGACTTCTTGGTACAAAACTCCCCCAAGCCCATAGCTGCTAGCATCGGAGCACACAATAGTAGGTCTATCTGGTCGGAAGAATACAAGAGACGGAGAAGTTGCCAAAATCTGTTTGATCTGCGAGAAAGCTTGCCTTTGTGATGGACCCCAAGTCCACAAAGCATCCTTATGCAAGAGCTGGTTGAGCGGATGAAGCACATCTGCCAAGTTTGGGACAAAACGACCCAAGTAATTGACCATTCCCAGGAACCGACGCAAATCTGGGACATTTTCCGGTGCCTTCATCTCCGAAATCGCTCTGACCTTGAACTGATCTGGTTGGATGCCATCGGCACTTATTGTGTGACCTAGAAACTGTATATTGTGCTTTTTGAATTCGCACTTTTCTAGGTTCAGCTTCAAACCCGCTTTGGCTACGCGCTGAAGTACCTCATTCAAGTGACGGTCATGTTCTTCTTCGGAATCACCGTAGACGAGCACGTCATCCATGTAACAAACAACACCCTCGCAACTGCCTACGATGTTTTCCATAATACGCTGGAAAACTTCCGGTGCGAGATTGATTCCAAACGGCAGCCGCTTGAAAAAGTAACGCCCAAACGGCGTCATGAACGTTGTGTATTTTGCGGTTTCTTCGTGCAGCGGGACTTGCCAAAATCCCGAAGCGGCATCCAACTTTGAATACACTTTTGAACCCGAAAGCTTGTGCGTTACGTCATCGAGTGTCGGCAGTATGTATCGTTCACGCTTCACCGCACGATTCAAGTGTTTTAGATCAACACATATCCGTACATCTCCATTCTTTTTCAGAACGGGCACCATTGGTGCACACCAGTCTGTTGGCTGAGTAACTCGCTCAATAACTCCATTCTCTTCCATGCGCTTAAGTTCGGCTTCCACTTTTGGCATTAGTGGAATGGGTATTCGCCTCGCCACCGAGATACTGTACGGTTCTACTCCCGATACGAGTTCAATTTTCACCGGGTCCGTTTTGACCGGTTCGCTAATCGTGCCAAACGCCAGGTTTATCGCCTCGTTGGCGTCTATGCGCTTCACTAGCCCAAGGCGAACCGCTGCGTCCCTACTGAGCAAATTATCAGTTCCACCTTTGACGACAAAGACACGCAATGGTATTTTCCTTTCATCACGGTGCGCATGTACCACAAACTGACCCAGGCTTTCGACGCGACCACCTGGCGACTGCAAAACTGTGTTGCTTTTTGCGAGCTTTGGTCTCGGATTCAAACTTTTGAAAACGGACTCTGATATCACGCTTACATCAGCGCCTGTATCTATTTTGAAATTGACAGCTCTGTTCAAAATCGTGAAAGTTTCCCGCCACTGCGGTTCTTTTTCTTCGGTGTCCAGTGAACCAAGAAACAGTACGTCTCTGCTTGTATGAGACGTAGCCCTACATGAACAAGACGAGTCTTTAACATCTGACCCTCTTGCTTCTCTCTGTGCATGTGACAAATCTGAAACAATTTTTGTTCTGCACACCTTGCTGAAATGGTTCATTTTTCCACACTTATTACAAGTTTTCCCCTTTGCTGGGCACCTGAAGTCTCTGTCATGATTCCTCCCACACCTAAAGCATGTGTTTTTGCTCCCCTTATTGCCGGCCTCATGCTGGTTGGTACTCTTACCCCCAGTCTTGAGTTTATTTTCTTGCCTGAATTTATGATGCCCCCGAAACTGTCTGGGCCCATGCTGTCCCTGTACCTCATCTACGGAGTTGAAATTTCCGGCTCTTTGTGTTACTAACTGGGATTTCACCAGCTCCATCTGCCTCGCCATCTCTAGTGCTTTCTCTAATGTCAATTCTGCTGTGAGCTGGAGCTTCTCGCTCAACTCCCTATCTTTCACTCCCAAAACCAGCCTATCTCTGATAGCCTCATCCCTAGCTGTAAATCCCGCATTCTCTGACAGCTCATACAAGCTACGCACACACGTTTCTATGTTCTCCCCCTCTTTTTGGGAACGGGCATGAAACAGGGCTCTTTCGTGGATGATGTTGACCTTGGGGACAAAGTAAGAGTTGAACTTCTCAACGACGGTGTCAAAAGATTTTCCGTCCTCCGCTGAGAGACGAAAGGAAGAAAAAATTCGCTCACTGTCAATACCCATGCAATAGATCAACGTCGATACTTGCACCACACCATCTTCTTTGTCGAGCTTAGCCGCAATACGGTAGCGCTGAAAACGTTGAATCCACTCAGTTAGTTAGTTAGTTATTTGGGTTTAACGCCGAGCAGGCGACTAAGGCCATCTCACGGCGGGATGGGTAAAAATCTGGTCAGCCAGACTAAAAGCAAGGTCTTAAGACAAGATGTAAATATAGATTAAAAATCTCAGGCTAAAATGTCGCACATGTCTGGAAAAGAAACGTCTACAGACTCTCAAAAAGGGCAAATAAAAAAATTCACATAGTCTATGAATGCTCAGATCTTGTTAAAAATATTGCATTCTCTCAAAAAATTGAAGATTTTGTCCGGGGGAACATCCCGGAACAAAACCTTCAAGGAGTCTGCTGTGAAGTGTTTATATCTGGTGTCAATTAGGTCAGCACAATACAGCAAAAAGTGTCGAACAGAAAACTGCTCATCACAGGCAAAACACCATGGACGCTCATCCTGTTTAAGTAAGTAAGAGTGCGTAACATATGTGTGCCCGATGTGGAGCCGAGCAAGGACAGTCTCCTCACGGCGGCTGCCGCAGCGGAAAGGTAGACTGTCAGACAACTTAGGAAGAGCTTCATGAAGCTTGTTCCCTTCCTCTTTGTCCCACTCGGACTGCCACTCGCGGGCTATGTACGCACTAATAACAGGTTTAAAATCACTATAGACAGTCTGTGTGTCAGGGACAGGGTCACTGCGGGCACTGTTGGCAGCAGAATCTGCGATTCTGTTGCCTTCGATGCCCACATGGCCTGGGACCCAAATAAAAATGATGTCATAATATTCCTTCATCAAGTCCGCGTAGAGCTCTCTAATCTGCACCAGCAGTGGATGGTCTGTTCCCGCGCCCTGAAGGGCCTGCAGGGCAGAAAGAGAGTCAGACAGAATCAGGAAGTTCCTTTCCCGAGACTGATAGGCATGCTTGAGTGCTAGCAGAATGGCCTGCAGTTCTGCACTAAATACAGAGGAATGGTCAGGGAGACGGAGCTTAAATGGGCGTCTAGGATGGCGAGAGGACACTGCAGCCGCAGCCACTCTTCCATCCTCAGACTTGGACCCATCCGTATAAAGACGACAATAGCCAGGAAAAATTGAAAGGAGTTCATTGAGGCTCTGTTGGTATATGGCTGGTGGAGTACAATCCTTCTTGTGGGCAGTCAAGTCCAGCAAGATGTCAGGAACTGGTAGTAGCCAGGGTGGAGTGACGTGTTGCAGAGATTCCGAAACTTTGTCCAGGTCCACTCCGGCCGCCTGCAGATGAGGTCGGACACGGAAGGAAAGTGGACGGACAGCTCCCGGATGGGCATCGTAAATCTCTGCAAACGACGGGTTAAAAACACAATCATAGGCAGGATTTTCTGGATGGGCCTTCAGCTTCAGAACGTAGCTGAGCATGAGGCGGATGCGGCGGAGCCTGAGAGAAGGCTCCCCTGCCTCTGCATACAGACTAGGAACTGGAGATGTCCTAAAGGCTCCCAGACATATGCGCAGACCTTGATGGTGAATTGTGTTCAGACGCTGCACAACAGACTTGGAAGCCGAGCCATATACCACAGAGCCGTAATCCAGTTTGGACCGAACAAGGGCCCGGTACAGTCGAAGTAAGACGATGCGGTCTGCACCCCAGTCAGTACGACCAACGACACGAAGAATGTCGAGGGCCTTCCGACAAGAGGTTCTAAGGTAGTTAACATGGTTGCAGAAGGTCAATCTTTTGTCAAAGATGACCCCCAAAAACTTAGCCTCTTCAGCCACCTTAATTGGCACTCCAGCAATGCTCAGGCTAGGTTCTGGAAAAAATTTCGTCTGGTTAGTAAAATGCACACAGACTGTCTTGGAGGGCGAGAATCTGAATCCATTGAGAGACACCCACCCCTGGATGCGATCAACGCACAGCTGCAAGCGCCTCTCAAGGGACGCAAGTCCTCGACCTCGTGCACACAAAGCAAAGTCGTCCACAAACAAAGAGAATTCAGAATCATCCTTGACGGCCTTTACAATGTTATTTATTTTAATGCTAAATAAAACAGGAGATAGAATACTGCCCTGCGGGACACCCATCTCCTGTTCAAAGGAGTCGGAGAGGGTGGAGCCCACACGGACATGGAACGACCTGTTGGACAAAAAATTGTGAATAAAAACGGGCAGATGCCCTTTAAAACCCATGTCCGACAAATCAGACATTATACCATGCTTCCAGGTAGTGTCATATGCCTTTTCAAGATCAAAGAAAATTGCATAGACATGCTGCTTGTTGACAAAAGCATCTCGGATAAAAGACTCAAAGCGGACTAGATGGTCAGTTGTACTACGGAAGCGCCGGAAACCGCACTGGAGGTCTGTGATGAGACCCTGTGACTCAAGATGCCACACCAGTCGGGCGTTGACCAAGCGTTCCATAGTTTTACATAAACATGATGTCAAAGCTATTGGCCGGTAGTTGCCCGGGTCGGAAGGATCCTTACCCGGCTTGGGAATTGGCACAACCACAGCCTGGCGCCAAGATGGCGGAAAATGACCGGTTATCCAGATATGGTTAAAGGCCTTGAGAAGTACAAGGAGTGAATCCTCAGGCAGATGTGTTATGAGCTGATAATGGATGGTATCTAATCCAGCAGCAGAGTCAGTACATTTCTGCATGGCTTGCTGCAATTCTGAAAACGTAAAAGGGGCATTATAGTGTGATGGGGTGAGGTAGTAGGATTTGGAGAATTAAGATTAGATGGTGGTCGGACTTAGTGAGACTGAGACTCGTTCATGTTGAGCTAAACTTTTATTTCTAACAAAACTAGAAAGTAGAAACCAGAAAGCAGAAAGCCGAAACAGAAAGCAGTACCTGTAGAATAAACAAACAGGTAATCAGTAATGGTGCCAAGAATACAATAAACAAGGCACATAACTAAACTATATCAACATGCAGTGCACGTACAACACTTTGATTTTAAAGACTCTGATAAAATCAAAGTGATGGTCGTGTAACATATAGAGTGTGTAATAATATACATGATAGCAAATAAAATGAAAAATATAAGTCACAATACTAACTACAAAGGCATGCAAAGCACAAGTCAAAGAATAAAGCAAAGGAGTAATACGCAAGTGCGCTATGCAGTCAGACCTGGTAAGGCGAACACGCAAATGACTAACAAACGGGTAGTCACTCTGACCGGGGCCTCCCTAACAGGTCAGACCACATCAAGTTAAATGCAAAGTACTAAAAATAACATAGCAAAAGTAAAATACCAAATTAAATCAGATGCTATGCCAGCGGTACAATAGCTATGTGACTAGGCACTAAGGAATAGTATATAGAAATAACTAGTATCAAGGGGAAAGTAATGTGAAAGTAACATGACACAAAAAGGAACTCACAATACAACCGACTTACCATCAAATGAATAAGGACGTACACACAACCTTATCATTCACTCGGTCTTTATTACATTCGCACCGCAGACACAAGCGCAAACATTGAACATCAACGAAGAACGCAAACATCTACACACCCTGCAGTCATTCATGACGAAGAGGAAAGACAGGCAGAAAATGTGTACTTGAAGGGAAATTATGTGCATGTAACATAAGATAGCCTAGAATAAAGTATATCTACCAAAATGCAATCTAATGAATGTCACCATGCACTAAATAGAGGCATGGTGCACTTAATATGGCTACAAAGCACCTTTAAGTTTCATACACATAGTAGTGAACAATGACCCTTGAGGTCGCATAACAGAAACGTCCTGTATTTCTTACAGCCACTCAAAGGCTTCACTTACTTATTACACATTGTAGTGAACAATGACCCTTGAGGTCGCATAACAAAGATGACCTATATCGCTTCCTGTCACACAGGCTAATAATGCCTCTCAGTGATGTGAACCAAACCTATGCACTATGTCAAGTGAAATACTTAGTCATAAAATAGGAAGCAAATAATGGCTAAAGTCAAAATAAATAATAAAAGACCTATAAACAAATGACTAATGAATGTAATGAGTGACTGAATGAACCAATCAATCAATCCATCAGCCAGTCACTCGACCTATGGCTAGGCATGGCATACGGTCCGGCATAGCAACGTATAAACAACTTAAGCGGAAGTTTCAGAATCAAAACAAACATGGCGCCTAAGAGACTGAGTCAGCTGTGAGTGACGTCACCAACGCGGGAACATCACGCAAAGCTGCCGCCCTCCCTAGCGTCGGTGATAGAGAAGGGAAGACTCCAGAAAACATAGAACTAAATAAAATAAAGATCATCCCTAACTATGAAATACCTTAAATCTCTACCACAGCAACAACAACTAAACAATCAACCACTAAGAAATAGCATTAAATGAACAACAGAAAATGCGCGCATTATGGTGCATCCACCATGCAAGCAATGTAGTCAATTGTCATGATTGCCAGCAAGACCAAACTTAGCGAATCATTTTAATTAGAGGCATAAGTGCACTCCCATTTACTCCCACGGTTATGCGTCGAGGGAAAACTATCACCTAGTCACAACTGACTACGTGCGGTCGGTCATGCACGCTAAGCGCCGCATCATTCTGACACGTTAAGTTTTCTACGGCAAAATTCATACATGATATCTTCCACATCAACATTGTTACAAAAGTTTGTGTACAAATTTCCTCACTGCAGCATTACATGGAAATGTACTAGCATGTAAATAATCCTCTAGCAGAAAACAAATGGAATCAAACTAGCCTCACAGAATGGCTAGTGCCGACCGGTCTGGCAATCATGTCAATTTCATGCTCAAGAAAATCATCAAAACATCCAGCATCACAATGTCATCAAATAGTACAAATAATAATGCACCAAATACAATATAAAAAAAAACAACTGAGTACTTACAGGGTCTCCAAAACCCGCGCAGTTTAGGTTAATAAAAAAAACTGTTTCCTCCAAGGCACCGGTGCCAGAAGTTAATTGCTGGTACTGTGAGTCTTGCACGTTTGGTAAAAAGAAAGTCTCCCACGCGAGCAGCTGTACTTATAGAGGCACGCTGCTGTCTCCGCGTTGGTACAAAGTCCACGCGTCGGTGCAAAGTTCAGCGTCGGTACGGGGGTCTGGCACTGATATAAATGGCAAATCCGTATTATAGTACTGCCAGCCCTAGGAGCTAAAATATCTTCTGAACTACATAGTGTAAAAATATAATCGTTAAATATAAATTTAAGAACTTTTACCAGCTGTACTCTGGATTTAATTTGAGATTATGGGCTATTGGTGGAAAGTTTATATTTATTCTTAAAGCGGTCTCAGAAGTGCCACAGAAAATCAAAAAGGCTACTAAATCGCCATTATCACTCTGATCGGTTATAATTAACCTAAAAACATATGCATTACAAAAAACTATTACCTGGGCCAAATCTAACCATGCTAAATACTAAGCAATGGTGTTGTAATTTGGCTACAATACATGGTCAAAACCGATATACCATACAACACGTACACTGAGCTATCGCGTACACAACACTTAACGCTGCGTTTGGCAGGGCACCGCGAGCGGCGCACGTCATAGCTAGCAGTCGACACGAGTGAAATCCGAGAAGCAATGGTCATAAGTGCTATCGGCCTAGGTACACAGAGGAACATCGGGTTCACTCTGTTACAATAGTCTTCCAAGTTATCCGATATAAAATCACAAGCACAAGATTCTCGCTTCTCCTTCTCTCTCTGGAAGAAAGGTGAATAATGCTCTGTTGAAGAATTATGGGCAATGGTGGAGGCAAGCAAATTGGCCACAGCCTTTTTATCTGTGACCAAACTGGCACCATCTCTAAGATGGCCAACAGAAGCCGAGCCACCCCTGCCCCTAATTCTTCGAACAGCCTTCCAGACTTTTTGGGACGGAGTCCTAGAAGATAAAGATGAGACGAAGCGTCTCCAGGAAGCACGGCGTTCACGTTTAAAAATATAACGGGCTTTCGCCCGCTGTCTTTTAAAGGTTAAAATATTTGCTTGCGACGGATTACCAAATGCACGTCGCTGAGCAGATTTGCGCATTGTTTGGGCCTTGCGGCACTCTTCATTGAACCATGGTACTCTCGGCTTCCGAGGGAGTGATGTGGAAGTTCTAGGGATGGTTTCACCTGCAACCTCCAACAAAATAGAAGTAAAACAAGAAACAGGTTCTTCAGCTGACATGACCACCTCCTCTGTAAGACGAGACTGACAGAGAGAGGCAAACAGAGACCAGTTAGCTTTCTTGAGATTCCAGCGCCCCACCGGCGAATCCTCCTTACAGCTGACCGATGACAGGACTACTGGGAAGTGGTCACTACCACACAGGTCGTCGTGAACCTTCCAGTCAAAGTCCAGCATGAGAGAAGGATCACACACAGTGAGGTCTAGAACAGAACTAGATCCGGAACCTGAGTTAGAGTATGTAGGTGAGCCATCGTTAAAGACACATAGGTTAAGTTGAGAAAAAACATCTTCTAACATCTGACCTCTGCCATCATAGTGGTCACTACCCCAAAGGTGAGCATGACCGTTAAAATCCCCCATGAGAATAAAGGGAGGGGGCAGTTGATCTACTAAGTGAAAAATATCATTGCTACAGACCCGCAGTGATGGTGGCAGGTAAATACTGCATATGGTTATGGTCTTTTTTAAGGTAACCCGAGCAGCGACAGCCTGAAGACAGGTGTCGATGCTAACGGGGCTACATAAAATTTGGCTACTAATGAGAAGAGCCGCTCCACCCGAGCGCCTCTCCGAATCAGAGCCTTTATGTATAACATTAAAACCATTAAAAGACACAGGGTCAGAAGTCTTCAGGTAAGTCTCCTGAAGAGATATGACTGAGGGGTTATAGAACTTGACTAAAAGACGTAATTCCTCAAAGTTAGCTCGAAAACCACGACAATTCCACTGAAGCAAAGAGTCCATGATTAAGTCTGATCTGGGGGTAAGGAGTTTTTCCCCCCTTTTTCCTTTACCTGGGAAGGAGTTGAAGAAACAGAGGGGGGCCGGCTCCCGGGCCTCCTCTGGTTCTTCGGAGAGGAAGGGGGTGGAGCTGCCGCAGCATCAGCAACAACAACTTCCACTCCCTCCATCCGCTCCTCCAGTGCAGCATATTTGTTTTGAAGGGGCACATCTGTGTTCCCCTTCTGGGCCCGTGCGCACAGCGGTCCCATAGATTTCTTAGACTTCTGGTCCTGGGCAGCGTTCCTGCCGCTAGAGTTAGCGGCCTTAGAAGGCTGACCAGAGCCAGAAGCCTTTGGAGTTGACTGACTAACAGGTTTGGGTGGGGGCTGAGGCTTAGGGGCAACAGAAGGCGGCACAACCGGACCGGCAGTGTCCGCCTTCTGCGTTCCCTGGCTCCTTGTCACCACCGGAGGAGGGTTACTCTCCAGGGGCGAGATGAGCCGAGGCTCCGCCCCCAACCAAGAAGTTGGGGTCTGACATGAAAAGTCTTTGGTGGGGCGCTTGCCTGCCACCGCTGCACTAAAAGTATACACTGAGGTGTTAGAGGTTGGGGCAGCCGCAGCTGCACCAGGGCCTTCAACCAGTTTTTTGGCATCCAGAAAGGACAGCCCCTTCTCCACACGCACCTGCTGAATCTTGCACTCGGATATCCAACGAGGGCATTTCTTATCCGAAGCCATATGCGCCCCCTGGCAATTCACACACAGGGGGGTGGCTGTGCAGGACTCAGCAGAGTGTCCGGGCCTAGTGCAACGGGCGCATGAAGCCTCTGCCTGACGGCATGTCTTCTGCCCATGGCCATACTTTTGGCACTTAAAGCACCGGAGGGGAAGAGGGACGTACTTTTTCACTCTCAGGGAGTAGTAACCTCCCCAGATGGTAGTAGGAGGGGTGGGGGTGCCAAACGTCAGGATGATGGTAGGGAGACGGATCTCCCCACCACCTCGCTTGGAAGCGAAGCGCCTGACGCAAGTCACCCCCTGAGACTTAAGGTTCCTTACAAGTTCATCTTCTGACAGTTCTGCCAAAGCTTGATCTTTGATTACGCCTCTTGACGAATTCATAGTTTTGTGGGGTGTGACTTCCACAGGAGTGTCTCCGATGGAAGAGAGCCCCAGCAGCCCGCTGGAGTGTGCCCGAGTACGGCACTCCACCAGCAAGTCACCAGACCTGAGGCGCTGGGCGTCAGGCCTGCCAACACGGCTCCTGAGGGTCTCCCCCACCAGAAAAGGATGCAGCTTGGTAACTGGTTTCTCCTTCACCTTGCTATGGACAATGAGGAAGCGAGGCCATACGGCCGACGCCTGAGGCGTCGCTTCCTCACAGTCTGAATCACTGTCATGGTCAAATTCGGTGTCTATATGCCGTTTCTGTGCTAGTTTTGGTTTTTTTGTTTTATCCATATTATATTAGTAGAGATACTCATCCCCCGGGGGTCCCCGCCCGCCACCGAGCCCAACAAGGGAAAGTGCAACTGTCGGCGGGTCTCCAGCCGACGCACAATGGAGACTGCCCGAAAGATATACTCAAGGGGGTAAGCCCGATTGAACCGTTTGAGCCACCGCCTTCTATCACACCGTTGAATGCAGGGGAATACTGGCGTAAAGCACCTAATCAGCAGCAAAGGCTATAGCATGGTGCTCCGTATAGCAACCCGCATGTCAACAGTGGGATAGGGCTCAACGTGACAAGAGCCGATTGACTAGGCCGGTACGACTAGCCTCCCGTTTAGGCAGAAGTCAAGGCCAAAGTGGAGTGTTTCAGCCACCAGGATCCTCTTCTCCCCCGACACGGGTCTCCAAGCACGGCAAACACTTGGGATCCAAAGGACCAAAAAGTCACGAGTATTTTTAAGGACCAATCCAACATGGTACGACCTAGGTTAGCACAGCTCCTTAAAAACCGGACCAGTGAAAAGGCTGAACAACATATCTGCTGACATCAAGTCCTAATCCTGGACAAAGATGGCACCCGTCCGCTAGCCCACTCAGTCAGGGACTGAGCGGACTACCCACCTACGCCACGTGGAGGCCGGTGCCGGGTAGGCTGAATCCACTCAGGCCAGCCGGAAGGCTTGGTGAAGTCAAAGGCTGTCGGCGCATGAAAAGCAGGCATCGTTGAACTTGCAATACCGAAGAGAGGTCACAGATACTCACAATGGCGAAAGCGCGTGTCAACACGACCGGTTGGCTATGACGAATGTCAAAGTCACTTTGAGCACAATGCACCAAAAATACAGCATCCACTGAACGCAGAAATGTCCTAGGGGCACGCTGCCACCATGTAATGTTATGTGTTCACTTGGATGCAGACACAACTCCGTGATTTTAGGTTTTGTTATCTGGTTCGTATCAGCATTCACGTCGTTCGACCGGGCGGGCGGAATCTCCAGTTCTGTCCCTTTAATTGTCTCTTTACCAAAACCCTATCCGAAAGTACCGCCCGGATAGACTACCACACATGACAGAAGTGATGATGGACTTCCTGGTCATAGGGGCCTGACGAGTAGTGCGAATCCGCTGCGCCACCGCGTGCGCGCGGCCACCGCGTAACTTGAATAGCTCAAGTCAGAGTCAGTTGCCGTTAAAGACAGCCAGCAGTTCCTTTCAAATTGGTAATTAAATTGTACACAAACAGGAACAATAACCTGGCGGATTGGTGCAGTGTCTCGAGCATGCCTTACGCTGAGCGACTGCAGGTGATAAGGGGAAAATAGTTCGCAAAATCACCTTTTTAATGTTGTCAGTATAACTTACAATAACGCCGGACGATAGGCTACGTTTAGCTCCTTGTGTCCCAGGTACGAGCTACCCACATTTTGGAGTTGTCCTCTGAGGACTGCATTACAATTCAGGAGACAGATCGACCATGATAGTTCAAGGGTGGTGCCAGAATACCTTGGCGCCTATAGGCGCCAAGGTATTCTGGCACCACCCTTGAACTATCATGGTCGAGCTATATCTTGCTGTGGTGTGTCGGGACTGAATGAGGTAATTATTGGATTATTGTGTGCGCGTGAAATGAAAGACAGGTCAAAGTTGAGAAAATTCCAAAGTAGGCCGGTGCGCTTAATCCCGGCTCAGTGCCGAGAAAATTTGAACACACCCAACCGCAAGAGGTGTAGATCCTCACGATCCCCCGCATGCTATAGAGACCGCTTGAAAATATGGGCCTGAAAAGTAACTTGACCCGTTCGCTGTCGGTAGCGCTTTCTGTCGAGGTGATTCCTGCAGGAGTCCCCTAGCAGACAAAAAGCGCTAAAGCGCTGCCGCAAAACAGTTTTGCTAGAATTGTACTCTGTGTTCAGGTTGCTGGGCGAGGGGGGAGGGGGAGGGGGGGGGGTAGGGTGGTGGTGGTGGTGGTGGGGGGTGGGGGTGGGTGGGAGGGGCATGAGCATCTAAGCCACTTGCTGACATCACTCTGTATGCACGATTTTTGGGCGGCTGAGGCTATTCTGCGTTGACTTAACTCATTCGAGACGAACGGCACCCGGATACGCGGCTTAATCCGCGTATCCGGATGCCGTTCGTCTCGAATGAGTTAAGAAAGATTTCAGAAACACAGTATGCCACCACAGCCAGTGAAGAAGATAAAAAAAAAAAAAAAATGGAAACTCACCGGCCGGTCGTTTGCCGGACAGTGTGCGACACGTCTTGACGTAAGACTGCACGCTCTGTGAAGCCATCTTTAGACGTCGGGAAGTCACATGACGCGCGTAGTGCACTGTCGTGGTGCATTCGTTGCTGTTAACGTGGTTGTTGTTTTTGTTAGCAGGGTTTGTGATGTTATTTGTGAAGTGACATGATGAGTTTGAAAGATTTATTTCTACTTTCAGAAGGCACTTGTGTGGGATGTTGATAAAATGAAAATGCAATAGTAGGTAATGCAAAACAAAATTTTACTTTAAATATCATCAATACGTACTCTGATACTGATGATAATACTGATACTGATAATGATGACAATAAGGAAATAATATTAATAATGATACTACTACTACAACTATCAATGATGATGATAATAATTATATAAATAAAAATAAGAATGAATGAATGAATGAATGAATGAATGAATGAATGAATGAATGAATGAATGAATAACTGTTATATGATGGGACGCACTACCACTTTGTGATTGAGCAATGCAGGAACTTAGACAAACAGACGTCAGTGATTTCTGTGATTGATAGCGATCAGGAAAGAGTAGTTCATGGGATTTTGCTGTCTGCTGTCAACACTGACATGTATCCTGTTAGTGCATCAACTTTCCCCCTGTTTCCTGTATTGTGAAATATTACGCTGGTTTAGTCCCTAAGCCAAACACCTCCCATATGCAAGAGGCATAGATTCTTGAAAGTCTATGTGTCTTTCTGGGTAGGGATGGGCCCCCGTTCTTTTACTGTAAACATTCCAGTACTTATGTACGAGTACCTTCTATTACGGAATATTTATTTATATATGCCTGCATCACTGGCCTTGTCAAATTAAATGACGTTATTAGCGCATTTAAAATATGCAGTAGGTTCTATGGTTCCCCCTTCTCTCTCTCTCTCTCTCTCTCTCTCTCTCTCTCTCTCTCTCTCTCTCTCTCTCTCTCTCTCTCTCTCTCTCTCTCTCTCTCTCTCTCTCTCTCCCCCCCCCTCCCCTCCCGACTCCCTTTTCCAAACCAATGCCGGAGTGTTACATTTTCAATTTAAATTTCAAGAGTCAAACCACAACTCAATATCTTTCATCTTTAACTCATTCAAGACGTCAGGAACAAACAGGTGCAAAAATGCCGCATAGCGTTGCCTACTTCCGCAGCTATTGTTGCAATCATTCTTGATTGAGTTAAAGCGATCTATTCCGGGCAGGAAAGGGTTCATTGTTTGCCATATCTAGAATATAAATGTTCGTAGTATGTCTTATAATTATGCTGGACACAAGGGCTAATTAAACTCATTCAGCCCCCGACACACCATAGCAAAACATGGATCGATCACGATAGTTCAAGGGTGCGGCCAGAATAGCTTGGCGCCCATAGGCGCCAAGCTATTTTGGCACCACCCTTGAACTACCATGCTTGTATGTATGCTTGAACTACCATGTTTGTATGTATGAATGAGCGAATAGTCATTTAAAAAAACAAACAAACTCGTTCTGCCCGCGACACACCACAGCAAGATATGGCGTGACCATGATAGTTCAAGGGTGGTGGCAGAATAGCTTGGCGCCTATAGGCCTACTGGCGCCTTGAACTATCATGATCGATCTGTCTCCTGAATTGTAATGCAGTCCTCAGAGGATGACTCCAAAATGTGGGTATTTCGTAGCTCGGGCACAATGAGTTAATTACCCCGTTCATTGCTAGGTGAAGCAGACAGTGTTTCTGCAATCATTGTTAATTCAAGACACACCACAAAAAAAAAACACCTTAGACTATACTGGTCCATTTGATTAAAAAAATCCTAGATGTTCCAGGGACACAGATTTAAAATGGTGTCAGCAAGAGGCATATATACTCATGCAGCTGCAACTGCAGGGGCTCATGAGAATCTATACCTCTTGCAGTTGGGTGGTGTTCACATTTTCCCGACACTGAACTGGTTAATGATACTTTATCTCTTAACACTTTACAATAATTTTGTGAGTCGCAAAGCAGATCTCCGCTGCTTTTTCTGCTAATTCTAATTACTCTCCTTATTCTTATTTGTATTCTTATTCCTCTTTTTATTCTTATTGTTCTTTTTGTTCGTATTCTTATTCATTATTCTTATTCGTATTTTTATTCATAGTCATATTCTTATTCATATTCCTTTTCTTTTTTCTTATTCTTATTCTTTTTCTTATTCTTCAGTTCTTATTTTTATTCTTATTCTTATTCGTATTCTTATTTTTATTATTATTCCTATTCTTATTACTATTCTTATTCGCATTCTTATTTACGGTTGCATTAAGTAGTTAAAATGTGTTTGGGGACCTGAGGGATTAGGCCAGCTATAACAGCACGGCTATCTAAAGAAGAGGTCAATAAAGGAATACTTGACCCTCGTCGGTTGATTACAGCAACACTTTCATGCGGAAATGAAGGCCAAAGGCGGTAGATAAATCGATTTGAAGTAGCTTATGGGTAGTGTCTGATGATCGTTACGCCTGGAAAGATGTCGCAATAATCAAACACTACCTTGCGTTTTCGCCACGTACCGACTTGTGTATGAATGTAGATTGATTTAAGTAGTGCTTATCTCAGTTGTCTCTCATTGTTAAGGGAAGTTATGTATATCTTAAGTACTAAACGTATCACACATTCTGATCTGTGATCGTTCACAGTCTATCGGTTTAGAGAACAAAATATGCCAACACTTGTAACCCGTTTAGTGCCGAGAAAATGCGAACCGCAAGAGGTATAGATCCTCATGAGCCCCCGCAGCTGCGGGGGCTCATGAGGATCTATGCCTCTTGCTGACAAAACTTTGAACCCACCTTTCTGGAACGTCTAGGGTTTGTGGTATTGAATAAACGAAGATTTCAGAAACACAGTATGCGTCACCTGGCACTGTAAGGTTAAGTACGTTACCGACGTTTAGTTTGAGGAACGACCAGAACTGGTCTCTCGACCAAGAGACATAAATTTTCACGAGTCTCTACGACTGCAGGTGCCCATGCGATTCTATTCCTCTTGCAGACGGTGTGGCCTTGATAAGGGATTGATAGCAGAGAGTTGCGTTGGTAATCTGACTGGTCACCTTGTCACACAGATCAAGAACGCAGACCGTGATAATGAACTTACGAACCATTGCTTCGCGTAGTGGATCACGAGGATCTCCTGCAATGTTGCAGGGGTTCCCGAGTTCAGTGAAGCAGATCTCTTTGTCTCGGGGTCGGGGAAAGTACTCATTGTTTGATCTCGTTGTCAAACCACGTCTGGGTGTTTAGTCCTCTGGTCGACACGCGCTGAGGGGTTCAGGTTCAGATACAAAGGTATGCGGTATGACCATGCAATTACTCATCAAGTTGTTAGTGTCCAGATGACCGAAGGTAACAGCCAATGACAAAGCCATACATTTGTTACATTTATTGTAGCGGAACGGTTTATAAGTAACACAGAACAGCAACGTCATGCAGACTGACGATGACCCTTCTCCCTGCCCCGACAAAACTCCTCCCCCCACCCTCCCTCGCCGACACACCCATAGCGGAAATGTGAACCCCGGCTTTGGCTGTCGGTAGCGGTTTTTGTCGCTATGGTTGCTGTAGGGTTCCAAAGGGTTAAAAAGTGTTGGGTTTTTCCCCAGACATTTTACAATGGCATTATAACCTGATGAAATTGTATTGCCTATGCATCGTCCGCATAATTAGGCATTGCATCATCTGTGTTGGGTTACTTCGAGGGTTACACCGTGGTATTGTAGTCCGATGAAGATGATTATCAGATCGACGCGCCGAAGGCACGAAGGTCTGATAATCAGCTCACAGGACTACAAACCATGATGTAACCCGAGAAGTAACCCAAAACAGACGGTTCAATGCCATTGTCGTTCAGTCTAAATTACGCACTATTTGAAGCCTCGAATGTTTGTCTGACGTCAGGCGGAGTAAAACGCCAAATATTTCTGACGTCACCCGGAACTGATGTATTTTCTGGGAAATACACATAGGACGCGATTCTTTGTGAATAGGCCACCATGACCGGTCGCGCAAACGTGCTTGAATTTTGCCGCTGGAATTTCAAACGTTTACCAGCGGTGCTACTTCTAAGCAGCCAGTGACAATATCAGAATCTGTAGCAATCAAGTGCGGACTTTTCTTACTGGGTTCTAAGTTTTGAGTGTAGGACTGTGTGGCAAGCGACTGGATATACGGTAGGTCTGATTTCGTACATGTGAAGCATGTATTGTTGGCATCTTTCGCCATCCGCCAGTACTGAGCTCATACAAGCATTCAACAATGACTCGATCTTTTCAACAAAACCTGAAATGTCATAGATCTGTCACATTTTCTTTATTTCTCTTTCTCTCTTACGGCACAAGTGGCAACAGTCTTTGCTTTCTAAACAGCATACGTGTTGACATGGTGCACAATGGAAAGTTTCGAGTTGTCTCAGTTCAGAGTTTGAAATGCGACGTATTTGTGTAACACTTGTGTAGTGTGCCCAGCGCTTGAGTCATGCCGAAATAAGGTACATTTCTTTTATTTCCCTATCGTCTACCACCATTTGATCTTTGTGTTTTCCGGTTATTTATGATGTAAGGTGCCGGACAGCCCTGATCAAAGCGTTCAGACGAAAGACCTAGGACAGATTCGTGCGCGATACTAGAATTGCGGATTGGCCAGCTGATTAAAAATTACATTTACGGCTATGGTTCTAGGAGGTAGGCATTGGGGCATTGAACCCCCTGCCACTTTTAGATGCTGACCAATCACAGTGTCGGAAAATGGAGTGACTGAACGACAATGCAAGTTGATCTATATTAACAATAAAAGATTTTAATATCTCAAAGAAATGAACCATTTAAATTGTTTCGTATTGATAAATATATAATTACAACAAATAAAAATAGTAAAAAAATTAATTGATTGATAAATTGCTGGGGTAGAGGGTATTGCTCAGGTTCGTCCATACCAACGAGGCAATATATTTTACAAGCGACACACTTTGAAACAAAGGGAAGCAACACTTAACTTTTCAAATAGTAGATACATATTGGTTTTGGCCTGTGATTTTGGACCTTACGGCTTGAAGCCGCAAGGTCCAAAATCACAGACCAGAACATGCATACTGATAGGCCTGACAAAGAAAATGAGACACATTGTCTGTTCGATGAAAAGAATACAGAAGATTACTCACAACACGCGCGTTTCCCAGAAGATTTCCGATATTCCACGTTGAGACTGTCATCGGTAATGGCGACTTCGCACAGCTTAGAATTCATACTAACTTGCAATTGTTCAGCCATATTCCTTTTACCTTTCGTCAAGTTTAACTCATTCTATCACAACACCGAAATCTTTAAATTTTGCCGTTGTCCTCTAAAGACTGCAGTGCAGTGCAGGACACAGATCGACCATCAGATAGTTCGAGGGTGATGCCAGAATAGCTTGGCGCCCATTGGCGCCAAGCTATTCTGCCATCACCCTCGAACTATCATGGTCGATCCTTATCTTACTGTGGTGTGTCTGGGGTAGAATGAGTTAATTAAGTTGGTTTGGGGACATATATCAATCAAACAAAACTGAAAAATCAGGCAGTTTTTAAAACAATAAACTTAAATTTTCAAAACTATATTTAATTTATCTGATCTTTTCTTTGACTGACCGCCTCTTTACATAGTACCAGCCTACACACACGTGGGTCAGTCTTAGTATTTTCCGCGTAACCTCTCCCCAATAGGGACCAAACATACGGCATTCGTATGCTGAACATCAAAATCATGCAAATGCAGGGGCACATGAAGATCAATGCCTCTTGCCAATTGAGAGACACATGAAGATCTATGCTTCTCGCAAATGGACTCATTTCGCTGATGAACTATTTAAGGGTACAATATGAGTACAGTGTATGCATGGGCATAATTATTAGGATCTATGCCTTTTCCCAGCTGAGAGGCCCGTGGTGATTTCGCTGATGAACTACTGTACAGCAGCGCTCATTGAATCCAACATAGCCGCACGGTGAAAGTGAGTCACTAATCGGTAGCCTAGGGCAGTGTTATGATAGGGAGTTCCCCTTAGCATACCCCTCTCTTCTTGGCTTGACTTCGCGAACGAAGATTTTATAGGAGTTGCCCACGACGTCTGCAGGCTTGTTCGTGGCTGCGGAGGCCAATCCGAGACAGGCAGGTTCGACCGCAGTGGCTGCAGGGGAAGGTATGGCCGGGGTTCTGAGCTGCGGCATCTCTGTTTTTTCTCCTGAGCCGCTTGTCCTTAAGGCTAGCTCTGTGAGAGTCCTCAAAGGAGACAGCTGCCTTGTAAATGGTGGAGCGCCAGGTGTCACGGTCCGCAGCAAGCGAAAACCACTGGTGGTGGTCGATTTGGCAGGCACTAAGTGACTTCTTGAGACAGTCTTTGTATCTCTTCTTTGGTGCCCCTCTGTCACGGTGTCCAGTAGCAAGCTCGCCGAACAGGGTGATCTTTGGTAGGCGATGATCCTCCATCCTGGAGACATGCCCCGCCCAGCGGAGCTGTGTCCGCAGCAGCAAAACCTCGATGCTCACAGTTTCAGCCTGTTCAAGGACCTCGACGTTGGTGACATAGTCACTCCAGTGAATGCCCAGGATGGTACGCAGGCAGCGCTGGTGGAAGCGTTCGAGGAGTCGTAGTTGGCTGCGGTAGAGGGCCCAGGACTCGGAACCATACAGCAGGGTGGTGAGGACCACAGCTCTGTACACGCTGATCTTGGTGCCTGTTTTCAGCTGTTGATTGTGCCACACCCGCTTGAAAAGTCGCCCGAAAGCGCTGTTCGCTTTTGTCAGCCTGCTGTCAAGCTCCTTGTCCAGCTTGGCGTCCGACGTGATAATGCAGCCAAGGTAAGTAAACTGGTGCACTGACTTTAGTTCAGACTCGCCAATGGTGATGTGAGGAGGGCGATACACTGTCTTGGGTGCCGGCTGATGGAGGACCTCTGTCTTTTTCAGACTGACCTCGAGTCCAAAGAGCTGGGCAGCATCTGCGAAGCAAGACGTGATGCGCTGCAGGGCTCTCTCTGTGTGTGCAACGAGGGCAGCATCATCAGCAAAAAGCAGCTCACGAATCAGTTGGTCTAGGGTTTTCGTGTGGGCCTGCAGTCGTCTGAGGTTGAACAGGCTGCCATCGAGACGATACCTGATGTACACTGCATCGTCATCATCGAGGTCTACTGTGGCCTGCTTCAACATCATGCTAAAAAAGATGGTGAAGAGGGTCGGTGCCAGCACGCAGCCCTGCTTTACGCCGTTGAGAATAGGGAATGGTTCTGAGAGGTCATTGTTGAGTCTGACCTGGCCTTGCTGGTCCTCGTGTAGCTGGACAATCATGTTGAGGAACTTTGGGGGACAGCCAAGTCGCTCCAGGATCTGCCACATGCCTTGCCTGCTCACAGTGTCGAACGCTTTTGTTAGGTCGACAAATGTTACGTACAGTCCTTTGTTCTGCTCGCGGCACTTCTCCTGTAGCTGTCTCAGCACAAAGACCATATCGGTGGTGCTCCTGTTTGCTCTGAAGCCACACTGGCCCTCTGGGAGTTGGTCTTCAGCGATGGCAGGTACCAGCCGATTCAGGAGCAGCCTTGCAAGGATTTTCCCAGCAATGGACAGCAGGGTAATTCCCCGATAGTTGGAACAGTCAGACTTCTCGCCTTTGTTCTTGTACAGGGTGATAACGACTGCATCACGGAGATCTTTTGGTAGTGTTCCTTCCTCCCAGCAGCAGAGAAAGAGGTCATGGAGCTTGTTGTGCAGTGCTGTGCCTCCATGTTTCCATAGACGACCCTTAGCATACATTGACATACTTTATGTTTGCCGTAGCGTGGCCCGTATAAAGGATCTGACCAATGGTAGTGCGTCGGCAGGGTTGGACGATCGTATGTCACCTATGTTCAGACTGACCATTATAGTAACCCTTATTCTTTCCTGCGTGTGTTGGTCTGTGATTTCGCAACTAACGGCTTAAGACCGCAAGGTCTAAACTCACAGCCCAGCCCACATACTACGCCCATGATTCTCTCCTCCATAGACCTTTCACCTTCAGAGACAGACTACAACATTCTGGAAGTTGCGGGATAGGGCTCGAACGTGACACCTCAAGACAGTTTCTGATTAGCTTGGCGCCCAGAGAGGCACCACCCCATCAAGCACTACCTTTGAGCTGTCATGGTCGACAAATCTGAGTCCATGTCCATCAATTGGCGTTGGATGTGACATGTCTAGTGCACAAGTCCAAGAATACAGATTCCTTTTGCGCATTGGGTAGTTACTATAAATGCTAACTCTTTCCGACAGACTAGTCAATGGACTAAACTATTGTTGGCTTCCTGGACCTCTTGTCCCAACACGCACGTTGGCTTGACGTCTGTTACCTGTGATGCGTCTGTTACCTGCCTGTGACCTGCAGATCAGATCTATATATATATCGGACCTGATGGAGATGTACGCAACGCGAAGTGTACAGCTGGTGAACGTGACCAAATTTTAATATGGTACAATGCGCGCGTCACTGTATATGGAATCGTTCACATGGGCAATGTAAGACTAAGAGGTTGGTCTACATTTGTTTTTTTTTTTGGGGGGGGGGAGCGGGGGGGGGGGGGGGAGGGGGGGGGGTGTAGGGGGTGGGGTGGGGTTGATGACGTCTTCATTTATTATTATTTTTCATTCTCGAGTACGTATAAAGTGTATGTTTTGCAAAAGGTACGATGGTAGGCCCTACATGAAGCCCCGGCTCGGTATGTATTACAACCTCCCCCCCCCCCCTCCACCATCCCCCCCCCCCCCGCCCATATGAGATGTATAACCTCTTCACTGCCAAGAAAAAAATGAAGACAATCCAACTGCAAGAGCCATAGATCTTTATGAGCCCCCAC
The DNA here is from genome assembly GCA_036245525.1 of Semisulcospira habei. Classification (NCBI taxonomy): domain Eukaryota; kingdom Metazoa; phylum Mollusca; class Gastropoda; family Semisulcospiridae; genus Semisulcospira; species Semisulcospira habei. The sequence continues at coordinate 149,111,281 of BTPG01000005.1, read as the reverse complement.
AGTTGCGGGGCTCATGAGGAACTATGCCTCTTGCTGACACCACTTTGTGTTCGTGTTCCTTGGGCGATTTGAGTTCTTTGGCGTTGAATTAAAATATATTCGAAGTGAAATTTGCGATCACTGGCAACGAAAGGGTTAATGGTTGGGGCAATACTTCTCCTCTGGAAATCTTTGCTCATTACCTCGTCTCGAACAGACAATGTGTCCAGCTCTAAACATCCGCATGTCAGCATGTCACGCATTTTTAATGACCATTACACGGGGGATAACCGAACAGTACGATGCATTCTACATGGATAGAACACATTATACAGACACATCGCACTGCTGGCTTTTTGTCTGCCGTATTGAAAATTCGGTAGCCTTTGAAATGGGGCTGGCCTTAACGTTTTTAATAATAATTAATTCATTTTTGCAAGTTTTGGAGCACTCAAACAGTCAGCACTGGAAGAGGCTGTGTGGAAGAAAACAGTCAGCCCTGGAGGAGACTGTGTGGAAGACACCCTTGCGTGCCTTTGGAAAGTGACGTGAAACGTCAAATTCGTCATTGTCTACACGGCGTCGTGGGAGTAGAAACACGAAAATAAAGCTTATAGTGACGTCATTTTGTTGCTGTTTGTGTGCGCTGATCAGAGGTTGGGTTAAAGAGGAGGGAAATGAATCAGAAGGCTGATAAGCTTATAAATATGAACAACTCTGAATGTTCCACAAAGAAAAACGCATGTGAGCTTCAACCATTACGGTAGACTTTGGGATTAAATTCTCATCTTGTTTACAATTCGTACAGCAAGGTTGAGCGTCCTACAGCATGCTTCAGTATTGTACTGGTCCCACCCCCCACGCCTCTAACGTGGCTTTCTCTAAATGTAAGCCTCGATACGCAAAATTTTCGAGTGGAGTTCAATTACTACTCGACCTATATATCCGTGATCAGCGGGACCCACCACAGCTTCTTCTAGTAGTATACAATTTAAGATGGGAAAATAATCTCGAGTTGAATCGATGCACATACGAAAATGCGGCGCCAAACATGATTCCTGTCCATTTGAGATATACGTACGTCATGTCAATGAATATATCACAGTTTCAGCCAGGAAGAACGTATGTGACTGCTTTTTTTTTTTTTTTTCAACAACAGACTCACTAGGGGCTTTTAGAAATATAAGGACTCACTAATTTGCTCTAAAAGTGCGAGGTCACCGTAAATGGTACTGATCTAACCCCCTATCACTAATTGCGGATGACCCTACGAAGCCAGTGGAAGCAGTTTGTTGTTTCTGAAATCAAAGTCCAAATGAGAGTCCAAGCGGTCCATGTAACGTGGATTCAAAGCGGCTTCAGCAAGAGGTATAGATCATCATAAGCCCCCGCATATACGGGGGCTCATGAGGATCTATACCTCATGCATTTGGGTGGTGTTCACATTTTCCCGGCAATCGAGAGTTCAGAGCTGGTCAATGCCTCCCCCCCCCCCCCCCACCCCACCCCTTTAGAGATCTTTGTTTGCTACTTCGTATCAAAAGAGTCATCCGTATATCCAAATGCCACACGTTTACAATGTTGTCAGACGCCACGAACAGGTCAGGTCAGTATAATATTGTGTATCAGTTCTAGCATGGACACAACTGATTGCTGTTTACTGTTAGACTCACCAGGGGGCTTTGCAACTGTGAGAACTTACTAGGGGCGCGGGAACTCAGAGTTTGGGGTCGCCGTAATTGCAGTCAGTGGACACAGGTTGTATTTCTGTAATCTTTGTTACCTCCTTGCCTACTAAGTAACTTTTCTGCATCATGTACTCTGCCACCAAGTAATTCAGTTAACTCATTCAGCCCGACGGCCGTATCATTCCCAAATTTTGGAGGCGTCATCTAATGACTATGCATCAGTTGCAGGAGATAGATCGACCATGATAATTTAAGGGCAGTGCCAGATTAGCTTGGACTTCTTCCTAAGTTCCGGAGAAAGACATGGGTTATATAAGACACCTGATGCATCTTTTTAGATGCAAATGATCGTCTTATTCTATACCTGCGTATTTCTCTGTGGGCTGGCGATTGGGTGCCTGATAGGCGGGGGCAGGGGATCTAACTGTTGTCTGTCCGGCGCTGAGTAATTCCCCTTGGTTTGTTGTACAATTTTGCTAGCGCTTTGCCTCACCTATCTGGTTTGTGAGTATCTCAGTATAACTCGAGGCAAATTTGTATCGTTACATTGTTGTGTAATGTTCTGTGCATCTACTGTGGGAAATCAGGGTTACCCGACCACATATAGTAATGCACCTTCGTGTTTGTGTATGTATGTTTCTCCTGCCTTCTTCCTAAGTTCCGGAGAAAGACATGGGTTATATAAGAGACCTGATGCATCTTTTTAGATGCAAATGATCGTCTTGTTCTATGCCTGCGTATTTCTCTGTGGGCTGGCGATTGGGTGCCTGATAGGCGGAGGCAGGGGATCTACCTGTTGTCTGTCCGGCGCTGAGTAATTCCCCTTGGTTTGTTGTACTACCCTTGACTGAATTATCATGGTCGACCCATCTCCTGTTATAGGGCGTCGGTGCTGAATGGGTTAAGAGTTCATTATTTTCTGGATCCAGCGCACATGCCAAGTAAAGGCTTGCAACGACAACATGCCAGCACTAAAAATAGCCAAGCACGTGCACTGCAAGAGAACCTTGGATAGGCGGATCTCGACGCCAACAGTGTGCTACGGGAAGTTGTCTCGCGGCGACTGGAGCCGCCAGCCGTAGGCAAAGAGGTAATTCAACGTCCAAGAGCCCTAGCCGTTTAACCCTTTCAGCACCAACACCCTACAGCAGGAGATTAATTGACCATGATAATTTAAGGGTAGTGCCATATTAGCTTGGCGCCTGCAGGCGCCAAGCTAATCTGGCACTACCCTTGAATTATCATGGTCAATCCACCTCCTGCAAGTGGTCCATAGTCGTTAAGTAACACTTTCAAAATTCGGGAAAGGCGCCCATGGCGCTAAAAGGGTTAAGAGTCCGAAATAGCTCAGGCGGTTAAGCAGCGGAGCAAGAGAGCGAAGTGAGTCGCAGGGTCGTGGGTTCGAGTCACCGTCCCGGCCCGGGTAGCTGGAATCGTAATCCAGGGGAAAAAGACGGGCATGTCCGTTGAAAGGTCCTGGTAAATCAAAGTGGCACAGTTGCAGTGCACCTGAATTGATCAGTGTGTAGGTCGTACTCCGTAGGCAACAGATTTCCCTGTCCCCCATAACCCGCCCGTCAGGGAGGTCCATTATCACTTCGGTGCCGTGGACGTTAAACCCCCTCAACTAACCAACCAACACAGCCGTTTAAGAAACACGGATACTGAGTGGTGTCAGCAAGATGCAAAGATCAGGCAGTTACGAGTGCTCATGCGGATCTAAAGTGTGTCTCTTGTGGTTGGATTGTGCTCGCTTTTTTCTTGGCAGTGAAGGGATAAACTGATGTCAGAAAACATGACAGGGATTACTCAGTGTTCAGGTCATACTCCATAGACAATAGATTTCCGTCAGGGCCGTCCATTATCACGTCGGTGCCGTAGACGTTAAACCCCGAACTAACCAACCAATGTCCGCATGCCGGGGCCGGGCACTCAAGGTGTGAGGTCACCGTAAATTGCTAGTGGTTAAACGGCTTACGGCCAGTGGACACAGATCGTATTCTGAAATCTTCGGTAATTTAACTCATTCTACCCCAGGCACACCACAGCAAAATAAAGATCGACCATGATAGTTCAAGGGTGATGCCAGAATAGCTTGGCGCCCATAGGCGCCAAGTTATTCTGGCATCACCCTTGAACTATCATGGTCGATCTGTGTCCTGCACTGCAATGCAGTCTTCAGAGGACAACGGCAAAATTTTGGGATTTCCGTGTTGGGGTAGAATGGGTTAAAGTCAAAGAGCCCCAGCCGTTTCAGAAACACGGATACAAAGTGGTGCCAGCAAAGAGCACAGATCAGGCAGTTACGAGTGCTCATGCGGATCTGAAGTATGTCTCTTACGGTTGGATTGTGTTTGCTTTTTCTCGGCAGTGAAGGGGGTTAAATTATTGTCTGAAAACGTTAGAGGTGTTGCTCGCATCCGTCCGAGGAACGCTGATATAAATGAAGGCCTGTAACAGGCGTGGATCTTCACAAGGCCCTGCGTATGGAGGTCATGAGGATCTTGTATGCCTCTTGTAGTTGGATGATCCTTGATTATGATAAGAAGGGTAGAACAGGGTTAGCAGAGGCGAGACAACATCAAAAATCCCGTTGTATTGGCGAAGTTTAGCAATCAGAGTCTGTCCTGGAGAAAACAAATTTAAAGCCGTAATCCTTAGCTTTGCGTATTCAAACACTGACAGACCCCCCCCCCTCCCCCCGTCAACAACAACAACAACAACAACAACCACTACAAAACAAAAGATCCCCCCAAAACAAACAAACAAACAACCCCCAAACAACAACAAAAAACAAAAATACAAACAAACCCCAAACCAAACCAAAAAAAATTCCCAACAACAAAAAACCCCAAAACAAAAAAAGAACAAACAAACAAAAACAAACAAAAACAAACAACAAACAAACAACAAACAAACAACACACAAATAAACAACAAACAAACAAACAAACAAACAAAAAATAAACAAACAAACAAAAACAAACAAACAAAAAACAAACAAAAAACAAACAAACAAAAAACAAACAAATAAAAAACAAACAATTAAAAAACAAACAAACAAAAAACAAACAAAAAACAAACAAACAAAAAACAAACAAACAAAAAACAAACAAACAAACAAAAACAAACAAAAAACAAACAAACAAACAAACATAAAACAAACAAACAAACAAACAACAAACAAACAAACAAAAAACGAACAAACAAAAAACAAACAAACAAACAAAAAACAAAAAAAAACCAACAACAAAAAACAAACAAACAAACAAACAAAAAACAAACCAAAAAAACCCAAACAAACAAACAAACAAAAAACAAACAAAAAACAAACAAACAAACAAATAACAAACGAACAAAAAACAAACAAACAAAAAACAAATGAACGAACGAACGAACGAACGAACGAACGAACGAACGAACGAACGAACGAACGAACGAACCGTATCGCAGGGACGATACAAACGACCACACAGCTGCTTGTGGCTTCCAGCAAATGGCGAACCACGCCTGAAAAACCACCCTCGGAGACTTGCTGGTAAAGCGACTGACTCGTTCCCTGGTGGAAAAGCGACTGACTAGTAATTTGGAAAACTTTAGTTTGGCGAAAAACGCTCACTACATCACGTGATGAAAATTCACGTGAAACAGGTACCACCCGATGGCGTTCAGACTGGGCGGTCACGTGTGGTACGCTAACATCCAAAACTGTCGCACGGCAGCAAATACTCGTGTTCAGGCCAAATACTACACTTCTACGCTATCGCTACCCGGTGAATAATTAATCCTGTCACCCCTCTAAACTTACTCCCCTACAAAATTAGGCGAAAAAAATCCGTGTCGTGACAAACAGCAACAAACAAACCAAACCAAAACAAAACCAAAACAAACAAAAAACAACGTAAAAAAAACAAAACAAAACAAAACACGAAAAACCCTTTCTGTGTCGTATATTCACTTTGTACCAAGGATGCCTTCTGCTTTATCAAAAGAACTTTTAAGCAAGATATTTTAGAACAACGTTAAAAACAGAAAGTGATGATTAACCTTGGGCCTAATTTTCGTTTTTAACCCTTTTAGCGCCATGGGCGCATTTCCCGAATTTTGGAAGTGTTACGTAACGACTATGTACCAGTTGCAGGAGGTGGATTGACCATGATAATTCAAGGGTAGTGCCAGAAGGCGCCAAGCTAATCTGACACTACTCTTGAATTATCACGGTCAATCAGTCTCCTGCTGTAGGGTGTTGGTGCTGACAGGGTTAAATATTTGTTTGGTTATGAAGGCAACGAAATGGCAGCTACTTAAAGTCTTTCAAAACGACAAGGGTGATGAATTAAAAGTTGAAATATGTAATATATTTTACAGACCCCAATCACTGATACCTGTACGAGTATTTATGCACCTGTCAAAATGTGTGTTGGTCTGTGATTTACAGACCAGCACACACATTACAGGCCAGAACACACATCTTACAATTGCGTAAGACTTAAAAATACTTATAGCGTTCACTCGAACACGGGTCATCTCATTCTGAAAAGACATGAAGGAAGGATCTTGGAGAAGTGTATGATAACAGCCACTGCATCCAGACTCTCACATCCGAAAGTATAAGCATAGATTCTCATGGACCCCTGCAGTAGCAGGGACTTTTGGCTTCATCGGATTATATTCCTCTAGCAGTCGGTCCTATTTGCACTCTTATAGGGAGGAGATCTGCAGTTCTGCTTGTGCGACTGGTATTTAAATAAAAACGAACAACTGAAAAGAAATCATGTCGGAGTGTTCACTCGAGCATGTGTGGCGTGGTTTCAAATCGTATCGTAGTCGCAGTGCTCAGCAGTCAGCACTGTACATCGACAGACCAATGACACCCTATGCCTGAACAAACAGTTACACATGGAGGCGTTCAAGGGGCCTAGATCCGCATGAACCCCCGCAGTCTGCTGGCGCGCAATGTGGATCTATAGATGGCCTCTGGCAGATTGATGTCACGTGCCACAAGAACAGATTCCTAGAGTATATATATTTTCAGACTTTCCAAAATACGAGTGTAGAAAACTTGAGTAAGCATGATGCAATGAATGGTGCGTTTTGCTAAGGTTTGCTCGTCGATCCAACTGCAAGAAACATAGATCCCCATGAGCCCCGCAGTCGCGGGGGTTCATGAGGATCTAAATCTCTTGCTGACACCACACTTGTGACCTCACTTCGAATTCACCGTCCTCGGACGGCTTGGGCTCTTTGGCGTTGATCTGACAAAGATTTCAGAAACACAGTCTACATCCACTGACAGCACAGCCGAAGAGGTGCAGTGTTGTAGTATTACCATCATAATAATAGTGTCGTCTTTATCACTATAATCATCATCGTCATCGACGGTATTGTCCTAGTCCTTGTCAGGTGAACAGTCAGTCCGTTGATGAATCGATAAGCGACACTATGTTTTTTTGGTTTTTAAAAAATAGTTTTCTGTGTTGCTCGATGTATATTTATTTGTGTAGAGTAGCAGGAGAGTTTATAAGAGAGGCATTCGCATGCCTAAAACTTTATCCTGAATAAAATCGTTTCATCATCATCATCATAATGAGGTGTTGCAGTGGAAGAAGACAGACTAATTTTGAAAAGCCAACACCTAGGCAATTTTGTGGTGCAATTATTCTTTACTTTTAACAAAGGCGTCGCCCAAAGCCAAAAAAATGCACTCAATCAGAATAGCTCAAGGGACGTAATTTTTCATTAAATTCTGAGAATGCTCTTGCTACGCTAATGCCATGGAAGTTCCATGCTGGTAAGCTTGCATTGTGTCATCAGGACATCAGCTGCCCTTTTTGTGACTGCATCGCCTACTAGTTCTAGAAAGGAGAGGGTTAGTGGGAGAGAAGGAATGACAGACCTATCATTTTAAGCCTTCTACTGAACACCTGCTACATAAAGTAGTAGGGACTACCCCCAGGCGCCCCGCAACTCGCTGGAGAATATCCAGTCCTCCCCCCAAGAGGGGAGGCTAGTGCATGAATATTCCCAAGTCTTGGACCTGCTGGATAGATTTAAGTTTTTGCCGCCTACGACCGGTTTCGCCCCATGCGTTGTGTTTGCAATTTCAGGTTACGTCGTTGTGTGTGTGTGTGTGTGTGTGTGTGTGTGTGTGTGTGTGTGTGTGTGTGTGTGTGTGTGTGTGTGTGTGTGTGTGTGTGTGTGGACGCGCTCGCGCGCGAGTGCTTGTGTTTGTGTTTAGTGGACTATATATTTTGTATCACTGTGCTTTGATGTCCCTGTTTTACTCATGTATATTTTGTACTTAGTCGTAGTTGTAGCAACGGCAGGTACGAAAAATGACATAGTCACTGGTCTCTCTCTCTGGTTAGTAGTACCGAGTTTGGTTTTGAAGTTGCCTTGCCACAAAGTGGCCAGTTGCGTGACTGAGCTTAGTCCTGCGCAAGCCACTAAGCAAGGTACTCCGCCATAGCGGAGCAACTTACTTAGTGGCATGCGCAGGACTACGCTCGCTCATGCAACTGCTCCCAGGCGCCATGGCTGTCGCTGGTAAGTAATACCTCCCAATTGAGAAACACGATGACACGTCAGCGTTCGCACTAGAATTTTTGACACCTATATTTTTTATTTTTATGTCCCCGGCCAAATACCGTTCACTTAAAAAAAATTGGTCCTGACGAAACACAATCTGCTGCAAGCCAGGTCTAAAAGAATAAAAATGAAAATAAAGGGAGGGGAAGGGGTGGGATATGCACGGTACTAGTCAGGGCTCAACAAATAAATTAATGAGTTAGTTATTGGGGTTTAACGCCGAGCAGCGACTAAAGCCATCTCACTTCGGCTCATGATATTAAGCGAGGTGAAGAGATAAAAGGTGTGTGTGTGTGTGTGTGGGGGGGGGGGGGGGGGGGGGTGGGGGGGGGGGGGGTGGGGAGGGGAGTGAGGAGGGGGGGGGGAGGGGCGTGGGGAGGATGAAGAAAACACACAGTGAAGTAAAATCCAGTATTCTTCATGTAGTATTGGTATATCTGCCGACACTAAAGATATTTGTCAATCATACTCAAATCGGCATCTTCTACCGCTGACACTTTCCGTCCGGTATTTACATGCCAAAAGAATTACTTGTTAACCCCAACACTGATAACGAAAATTAACTGACACCGCTGTGATGTGAGCAAATAGTCACTAAGGTTTCACATAAAGGCCGAAAGAATTTTTTTTTTTTTTTTTTTATAAACCCACATTCAGAGAAGAAAAACACAAAACACGACGAACTGGATCCTTCTTCTTCTTTTCGTACGGCTGGATTCACTCACGCGTCAAGATGTCATCTGTGTTAGTTATACTTAGGATAGCTTGAGTGCACACTGCAGAAAATAAAATGTGACCAGTTGAGCCCCCCCCCCCCCCCCCGCCCCCCCCCCCCCCGCTTCCCACCCACCCCACCCCCTCCCTCTCTCGCCACTATAATATTATGTTTGTTTGAGGGAGTCGGCTTCATTTTCCCTCCTCTTTTTGCATGAATGACATCTAATTATTTGCATGATATTTTATTTTATTTTCCAAGGAAAGAGGTTTTAGGCGCGTGGGCCCATCATTACAAACCTGTCCTTACTATTACTACGGTACATAATCAAAACAACAACATACGAAACAACGTATTGAACGTGAAGAAGAAGAAACACACACACACACACACACACACACACACACACACACACACACACACACACACACACACACACACACACACACACACACACACACACACACACACCTGTATATCTATGGGTAATATACACATACACAGACACGCAGGCACGTACTCACGCACGCGCGTGCGTGTGTGTGCACGCACAAGGCTGGTTACATTGTAACATCAGCAGCTGTAAGCCACAACAACTTGGTAGATAATAGTAAGCGTATCCATCGCCATTGCACATGTATTTAACTCATTTAACTCATTCGAGTCATGCCGCCTACGGATACGCGGCGGTTCGCAGCGTATCCGTAGTCGGCATGTCTCGAATGAGTTAATTTACAGTTACCTATCCAGTTCGTAATAAATAGAACCTTCTGGTTTGTTTTGATATGAAGAAACTTGTCCATTCTGTAATGTTTCGGCGCTGTAATAACTATTAACCCTTTGGCTGTCAGCAGAGCTTCTGGTCGCGGTGATTCCTGCAGGAATCACCGCGACCAGAAGCTCTGGCTGACAGCCAAAGGGTTAAACCAAATGGATCCTGTATCCGTCTTCATGTGAAAGTCAAGCGAAGACGGATCCCGGATTCGATGTTTCAAATTTCTTTTTGTTATTCCCCCTCTCTCTCTCTCTCTCTCTCTCTCTCTCTCTCTCTCTCTCTCTCTCTCTCTCTCTCTCTCAGTAGGATTTTATTTACAAATCTCAACGTGTTTGTTGTTGACCATGTTTCCTCTGTGTTGGTCCAAAGTCACAAACAGGCACACGAACAAATATACTGAAAAGCAAAACAACTGCGACACTTTTGGAATCGTCGGAAACACTTTAGTGTATCCCGCAATGATTCCAAACATGTCGCATTTCTTTTGCTCGTCAGTATAGAACGTATTTAGTCCACGGTATAATTCGAGCACTTAAACGTGAAATTTTCCCCTACAGACGAAAGGAGTGGAATAAAACCAATTTCCCAAAGGGGGTCCGGGACAGCATGTTACTATACAATCCCAGTGAGAATAAGATTATCGACCCGAAGTAGGCCGCAGATGGCCCGCGCACGGGAGTGCGCGGGCCACCTGCGACCGACGTCGGCCCAAAGACTTTTGGCATCAGTATTGCGACGGAGTAGGCATAGCCATGTGACGGGGCGGTTTTTTTTTTGTTTTGAATGAATGAATGGGAATCGTGGAGCTCACAGCTCAGTTTACACCACTCGCATAATTGTAGTCACTGGGTGGTGCTACAAGGTGGTACTACCTAATTTCTATTTTAAGCAACAAAACTAGGGTTTTCCGTAGGTGGTGAAATACTACGGAAAGTTTGCGAAGTCATTATCTGTTTCACTTCCAGGGTCAAATGGCTCAAAGTCATCCCTGACGCAGACGAAATGTTTATGGTGATTGAAGTCCCATATCGTCAGCTTGACGTTATGTTGTGTTATGCTATGTCATGTTATGTTGTGTTATGTTACGTTATGCCTTTCTTTTCTGAATACGAGCAAAAAAAGTACTTAAATACTTAGCATGGTACTCAGTACAGACACTATGTGGACTAGTGGGTTTAGTGAGGTGCCCATTCGTAAAGATTAACCTCTACACTGTCCAGAAAATAAACAAAAAACCTCTCGACTACAAGAGTCATAAATTCAACGAGCCCCTGCGTTTGCGGGGTGTCATGTACATCCATGCCTCTTGCTGACACCTCTAGTCTAGTCTAAGTCCCTTTTTAATGTCCCCTGGCACCAAAGTGATCGGAGACTAACGCCTTTCTGATATCACTTTCAATCCACATTAGCGGGGTCTCATGTACATCCATGCCTCTTGCTGACACCTCTAGTCTAGTCTAAGTCCCTTGTTAATGTCCCCTGGCACCAAAGTGATCGGAGACTAACGCCTTTCTGATATCACTTTCAATCCACATTAACGCTTTAAATTGGGACGGCTGCAGCTCTTCGGCTTTGAATTAACAAAGTTAGTTAGTTATTTATTTGGGTTTAATGCCGAGCAGGCAACCAAGGCCATCTCACGGCGGGGATTAACAAAGATTGCAGAAACACAATCTGCATCAAGTGGCAGTGATCGGGTTAAAGGGCCTAAACATAAAGAGAACAATACAAACTCTAGTTTAACCCATTAAGCCTTGAAATGCTATGACAGGATGTGGGTCAACCATGATAGTTCAATAGTGGTGTCAGAATAGCTTGGCGCCTGTAGGCGCCAAGCTATACTGACACCACCCTTGAACTATCATGGTCGATCTGTTTTCAGACGTTGACCTCACAAGATGTCTAAAACAAAAAAGATTATTAAGGATATAATGAGTTAACACGGCTGACTGAACAGTATCATTGGACTATTTGTGTGGTTGCAAACAGAATTAAACGCGAACAAAATCGGATATTTGTTATTAAATGATATTGAGCAACCTGGTGCAGTTCGAGAGATATGGTTACGGGACGAAAAGGAAATCTGCGACGCTCAGAAAACTTGGCTCCAAATGTACGTTCTATTAGGCCAGCGCACAATGACATGACGTAATTTCTCACTTTTTCAAGAAGCACCAGGCCACGTCTCCCCTTGACGTCTTTTGCATGGGGCACACATGCTACTGAACGCGCTCCACCGCGTCCCGTTTCAAAGTTGTTCCTATTTATAAAACTAAAAGCTAGAACATATAAAGCGACCGGATGACCTTGCATGTTTCTAAGTAGGCTAAAACCGCCTCAAAACTTTCGCCGAGGAACTGCTGGCAGAAGAACAGGCTGGCTTCAGAGTTGGAAGAAGCACTGTAGAGCAGATTTTCAACTGCCGCGTCCTGATCGAGAAACATCTGCAGCATCAGCGCGAACTCTACCACAACTTCATTGATTTCAGGAAAGCATTTGATCGCGTCTGGCACGACGGACTCTGGCAAGTCATGAGATCGTTCAACATAGAGGAGGGACTGATCCAAATGATAGAAGCGCTTTACAAGAACGCCTGCAGCGCGGTTCTACTTAACAATCAGTCAGGCGAGTTCTTCAGGACGACGATCGGTGTCCGTCAAGGATGCCTGCTCTCTCCTGTCCTTTTCAACATATTCCTGGACAAGATCATGCAGGAAACCCTCCACGACCACCATACTTCAATCTCTATTGGTGGCAGATCCCTGTGCAATCTTCGATTCGCAGACGACATTGACCTCATGGCAGGCAGCAATAGTGAGCTCCAAAACCTGACAGACAAACTTTCAAGTAGCGCAGGGTCTTATGGCATGGAGATCAGTACGGATAAAAGCAAAGTGATGATCAACACCACAAGCGACAGCAGCAGCAATATTCACATGAATGGCCAGAAGCTAGAAGAGGTCAATAGCTTCAAGTACTTGGGAGCCACCCTGTCCAAAGACGGTAGTTGCATAGCAGAGATCCGTATCAGGATAGGTACAGCAACATCCGCAATGGCCAGGCTGGACAGGATATGGCGAAGTAACTCCATCAGCTTCACCATCAAGTACAGGCTTTACAAGTCCCTCGTAGTGTCTATTCTACTCTACGGCTGTGAGACTTGGACACTGCTTGCAGACTCAGAAAAGAAAATCCAGGCCTTTGAGAACAAGTGCCTGAGGAAGTTGCTCCGCATCTCGTACCGCGAGCACAAGACCAACGAATATGTACGGAGCATCGTCACTTCCCTGGTGGGCCCACATGAACCCCTTCTGGCAACTGTGAAACGGCGCAAGCTTGCTTGGTTTGGCCACGCGACCCGACACAACACCTTGTCCAAGACTATCCTCCAAGGCACTCTCGAAGGAAGTCGTCGGCGAGGTCGTCAGAGAAAGAGTTGGGTCGCAAACATAAAAGAATGGACCGAACTCGAGATGCCAGACTTGCTTGCCACCGCCCAAAATAGAACTCAGTGGAGAGCACTGTCTGTTGCTGCTGCCTTTCAGTCCCCCCAACGCCCAGTTCGGGCAAGGGACTGATGATGATGATGAAGTAGGCTAATGCAGCACGTTTTTCAACACAAGTGAGCGATCTGCCAGACGGGCAGAACACAAACTGTCGATTATATTATATGTAGGGCTGTTAACCCATTTAACCCCATGACCGCATTTCTCAAATGTTGAAGGTCTCAAGTAACGACTGTGTACCAGTTGCAGGAGATGGATCGACCATGATAATTCATGGGTATTGCCAGATTAGCTTGGCGCCGTCAGGCGCCAAGCTAATCTGGCAATACCCATGAATTATCAAGGTCGATCCATCTCCTCCTGGGGTACGTAGGGGCTAAACTGGTTATGCTAATTAAGAAAAATCAGCGCACTCGTTCGTTCCTGCATTAACACTAAAAGATTACGCGTGCTGGTCTAAGATTTTGAAACTTATGCTTTCTTCCGTGAGGCCCAGAATCACAAACAGAGCGCAAACCTGTCAGAAATATGTTCCGAAAAGAAACGACATACATTTACACACACAAAGTGCATTCATAAAAATTTACGTTTACAAAGAATTTGAATGAATGGTGGTAGGTTACGTTTGACTGAAGTCTTCACGCTCTAATTGTAAGGGATCACGTGATTTTTTTTAAAGGAGAACGACCACGCCCTTTTTTATTCCCCGCGCAGGATAATAAAATGCAAGTATTCGGTGTGCGTATCCATTAGCTATATACGTCGCACAAAATTACGGCTAACCCTGTGCGCGGGTCCACTGCGGCTGCCGGGGTGCCGAGGATCTTAAGCCCACTGCCGCGACTGCCGGGGCCCCGAGGTCCTTTGCTTACTGGGAGGAGACTTGAGCGCGGGCCACATTACTAACTCATTCAGCTGCGACACCCCACAGCAAGACAACTGTCTCTGGAATTGTAATACAATCTTTCAGAGGGCAACTTCAAAATTTCGGGATTTCGGTCCTTGATGTAGAATGTGTTAAACTCATTTGGAACAGTGCCGCATCTGTCTCTGTTACGCACTCGTGGCTCAACATGACCGGACTCCGCTGTATGCTGTGTGGGGTTTCCAATGAGCACAAAGTCATCGGGCCGACCTCGGCCTGATGACCTTTTGCGGATTGGGGTTGGCTGGGGGAGTGGGGTGGTGGAGGGGGTGGGGGGAACATGGGTGTGTGTGTGGGGGGGGGTATGGGGGGGGGGGAGTGTGGGGGTGAGAGCTACCATCACAGATTTAACGACGATTAATTTTGCGATTCACGGATCTCGAATCCTAAAGGCTTCCCTACACGGAGAAACGAAATGCACAAGAACCGAAACATTTTCATTGCATCGAAATGCCTCCTCCGCACACGTAGTAGAAACGCGGTGGTGAAAATTCATTTCGATTGGTACAGGGGAAGTAACCCGTCACTGACAATGCTCTGGTTTGTATTGGTGGATATCGGGTCATATTTCTGACTACTGACGCTTAAAAACTAAACATATAACACATGTGTGCCTTCACCGTACACAATTAAAGTGAACTGCCGACCATATCGAATAAACGTAAGCGCTTTTGAATGCGTAAACAGGGCTTCTTCAAGTGAATCGAGGATGCCGCCGTCTCGAAGCGATAGCCTCGCTTCGCAGAGCAGCCGATGAAAGTGGGGTTCAGAAAACTGACCTAAAATCATATTTTGGTGGTACTTTAGTGATGATACTTGATAGATTTCATTTCGGAAATGATTTCTCCGCTTAAAAGTCTTACAGCATCGTGCGTCACATCACGCAATTCTAGCCATAATAGACCTGACTCCACGGCTGCTATCTTCAGTGTTTGGGCTTGAATGACGTCAGATTGGCAGCGGACGACGCTGATTGGGCAACGGTAGAAATGTTTCGCGAAATGTTTCACAAAATAGAGACACGTTCTATTTCGTGAAATGTGTCGTTTCGCATTTCGTGAAACGGTGAAATGTTGGAGAAATGTCTGAAATGCGGACATTTCGACGAAATGTTTCGTTTCGTTTCTCCGTCTGAGGAAGCCTTAAATAATAGTATTCATGTTTCACGATTGAAAAGGACGATGAAAACAGGAGGTACCGCTTTCATAACGTCTTTTCACTGGCCAAAAACCGTAACAGAGGGTGCGGGTGGTGGAATGTGTGTGCCGGTGTGTGTGTGCGTGTGTGTGTGTGTGTGTGTGTGTGGGTGTGTGTGGGTGGGTGATGTGGTATGTGTGTGGTGGGGGCGGGGGAGGAGGGAGGGGGAGGGGGAGGGGGGGGTGAAGGGGAAGATGTTCGTTGGGAACTGAATATTGGATGGTGGACGGAGGCAGCTTTCAGAACAGTCCAGAAAATCAAGGGATGGTGACGGAGTGGGTGGGGATGGGGGGCGGTGTGGTGGGTGGGGGGTGGGGGTGGGGTGGGGTGGGCGGGGGGGGGGGGGGGGTCTGGGGGTGGGCGTGAACCCTTTTTGAGTAGACTCTGCAGTGCGGCAACATATTTTCCACGAAATAACTAGGACGTTTTCACAGATGGAGTTCATCTTATTTTGCCTTTCACGTTTCAAGACTATAAGCTCCTTTTCACGGATCACGAGGATGAACAATTTGCAATCACGAATCACGAGAATCGAAAAACACCAATCACGCGTCACAATTTTAGGGCATCCCCCCCCTCTTCCTACTATTCGAGTCACGATTTAAACCCATTCAGCCCTGACGCACTACAGAAGGAGATGGGTCGACCATGATAATTCAAGGGTAGTGCCAGATTAGCTTGGCGCATGTCAGCGCCAAGTTAATCTGGCACTGCCCATGAATTATCATGGTCGATCCATCTCCTGCAACTGGTGTATAGTCATTAGATGACGCCTACAAAATTTGGGAAATACGGCCGTCGGGCTGAATGAGTAAACCTTTTTTTTTTTTCAAATGGCCCTCGTGTAAATAAAGCACACCAAGAAGTTCGCGGCAAAGAGTTGATCCTGATGGCTCAAGGATAGTGCCTACTTACATAGCTTGGCGACTCCCCACGTTAATGTTAGCAGTAAGGTTAGTGTTAGCAGTAAGGTTAGTGTTGGCAGTAAGGTTAGTGTTAGCAGTAAGGTTTCGCTTGCGATGAACGACTCATCAACTAACGAGCCGAAAGAAATTACTGATTATCAGTAACAAGCTTGTACAATAAGCATTGACAACACTCCAAACACCCCCAAGAGGAATAGATACTCAGGCGCCTTGGGGGATTCAGAGGATCTATGCCTCTTGGAGATGTTTTGGCGTGTTGTCTATGCTTATGGCACAAGCTGGTTATCAGCCGCGACTGATTTCGCTCTCGTTCGTTGTCGGTAGTTGTTCGTAGCGGCAAACGTAACCTTACTCAGCTGTCTTCTTGATTGGCATGAATTCCCATGTGTTTGTTAACTTTCTCGTTAGGCGTGTCCGTAAGTACACAAAAATACGACTGACCCTCGCTTCGACCCTTGTCAGTAAATACTAGATCAATGCACACAATAAATCTACACTGACACTGTAATCTACTCAGTCGCTACACCTGCTAATACAGCATTACAAGACTGCCCTGGCTACAGTCAGATCGCGTGCGTCAACGGCCTATTTCTTTCAAATTGTAGATTAGCACGTGCCAATCGGCGGTTCAATTATATTGACAGGAGATAAGCTGAGTCAACTTTGCCTTTCGAATGTCGCTACTCGATTAAACTAGAAAACGACAACCGGACGCAAGAGGCATAGATCCACATGAGCCCACGCGGATCGCGTGGGCTCATGAGGATCTACGCCTCTTGCTAACTTCCTTTGTGTCCTTGTGCGTTGCGGCCCGACGTAGTGATGCGGCAGTGATCTGCGATGGAAACATAACTTTTAGCAGCCGCCAGTGAAGGGACCACAAACCACAAGGTTTTGATAGTCAATGCCCTGCGGTTGATAGGGAGGTGCGAGCTATGTAAATAACGCTGGTCGCAAAGTTTACTTAAAAAAAAAAATCCTTGGCTGTCGGTAGTGCGTTTTGTCTACGTGATTCCTGCAGGAATCACCTCGACAAAACACGCTACCGACAGCCAAAGGGTTAACTCGTTTTACTCGACCGAGACAGCTATTATCTATAACGCAAATTTTAAATAAAATGAAGACCACTATGATCGATATACTAAAGGCGAAAATCGTGATTCAAAATGGCAAATTAGCAAAGCCCATACAATGAAAAAAAAACAGAAAATCAAATATCGACTACAAAACTATTGTTTTGTTTGAGGCTTAACGTAAATAAACGAAAACTTCAACAAATTAAGCACACCAAATACAAAAAAAAAAAAGAAAATAAAAGAAGAAGATCCAAACAAGAGCAAAACTGCCGCTTTGATGGCGGCTTAACATAAGTAAATGACAATATTAACTGACAAAGAAAAAGAAAAATGGGAATCAAATCCAAATAACAACAGCAAAACTGCCGATTTGTACGCGGATTAATCCCTTTCCTGCCACTTTAAGAACGTTCTTTTTCTGAAATCTTTGTTGTTGTAACGGCCCCAAAAAACACAACCCTCCAAGGAATAGGGATACAAATTGGTCTTAGCAAGAGGCATAAATCCTCATGAGCCCCCGCAACTGCGGGGGCTCATGAGGATCTATGCCTCTTGCAGTTGGGTTGTGTTCAATTTTTTATCTGCAAAGAAGGGGTTAACATCAGTACATGAAGTCTTCGAGTCTTTGGCACAACCACAAGTTGGTCATTGATAATGTATGGTTGTAAGTGCGGTCGATAATGCGTGGTGGAAATCATGAACTAGGGAGAAGTGTTTGATATCGTGATGCATGGGCGAGTTAGTTATTGGGGTTTGACGCCGAGCAGGCAATTAAGGTTATCTCACGGCGGGAAGGGAAAAAGTCTGGCCAGACAGACTAAGAGAAAGCTCTCAAAACATCATTTAAAAGTAGGCTCGGTTAAAACGTCGCAAAGGTCATTCGTACTAGTCTACAGACCTACTTAAGGTCATAAAACAGTTAGATTTATACAGTCTACATAGACTCAAATCTTGTTACACAAAATGGCTTCTTTCAGAAAGCTGAATATTTTGTGTGGGGGAACGTCCCGGAACAAAACCGTCAAAGAGTCTGATGAATACCTGGGACGCAATACACTGTACTTGTTCTCATGTAAAGGTGAAGGCCGAAGCCCGCCACTCTACAAGAGAAATTGTACGGGCCTGTGGAGGCGCTACACAAGACCACAGATTTCATTTTGAGAGCCAAACTCCAAGTGTGACGGCGTTCGAGAAGAAGAAGAAGGTGCATCTTTCTTTACTTTCTATCAAGGATAAAAACGCTTTAAACATGACAGAAATAGTTCAAAATATTGTTACATTTTCTCTAATTACACGTAACGTCTGGTGTGACCTACTTCACTTAATGTCATTCCAGGGTCTTTTAAAGTTTTTACTAGTGGATTATATATATATATATATATATATATATATATATATATATATATATATATATATATATATATATATATATATATATATATATATATATATATATATATATATATATATATATATATATATATATTTCTCCTTTCTTGGCTTGACTTCGCGAACGAAGATTCTATAGGGCTTGCCCACGTCGTCTGCAGGCATTTTCGTGGCTGCGGAGGCCAATCCGGGACAGGCAGGTTCGACCGCAGTGGCTGCAGGGGAAGGTCTGGTCAGGGTTCTGAGTTACGACAACTCTGTTTTTTCTTCTGAGCCGCTTGTCCTTAAGGTTAGCTCTGCGAGAGTCCTCAAAGGAGACGGCTGCCTTGTGAATGGTGGAGCGCCAGGTGTCACGGTCCGCAGCAAGCGAAGACCACTGTCGGTGGTCGATTTGGCAGGCACTAAGTGACTTCTTGAGACCGTCTTTGTATCTCTTCTTTGGTGCCCCTCTGTCTCGGTGTCCAGTGGCGAGCTCGCCGAACAGAGTGATCTTGGGTAGGCGATGATCTTCCATCCTGGAGACGTGCCCCGCCCAGCGAAGCTGTGTCCGCAGCAGCAAAGCCTCGATGCTCACAGTTTCCGCCTGTTCAAGGACCTCGACGTTGGTGACATAGTCACTCCAGTGAATGCTGAGGATGGTACGCAGGCAGCGCTGGTGAAAGCGTTCGAGGAGTCGTAGTTGGCTGCGGTAGAGGGCCCAGGACTCGGAACCGTACAGCAGGTTGGTGAGGACGACAGCTCTGTACACGCTGATCTTGGTGCCTTTTTTCAGCTGTTGATTGTGCCACACCCGCTTGAATAGTCGCCCGAAAGCACTGTTCGCTTTTGCCAGCCTGTTGTCCAGCTCCTTGTCCAGCTTGGCGTCTGACGTGATGATGCAGCCAAGGTAGGTAAACTGGTGTACAGACTTCAGTTCGGACTCGCCGATGGTGATGTGGGGAGGGCGATGCTCTTCCTTGGGATATATATATATATATATATATATATATATATATATATATATATATATATATATATATATATATATATATATATATATATATATATATATATATAAAACAGAAATAACCCCGGTGCGAAGACTAACCCCAGGCAATCAGCACATTTCATGAACAGCCTGCGAGAGGTGTGACTTCCCGGCATCCGGCGCACACTGGATCCGGCAGGGAATCGAGGGAGACAACCAGTATACATCCGGCGGTATTCATATGTAGAGGTGACGCTCACTAGGCGCCAGACAATCAGAGCCGATGTAACACCGGAATAATGCCTGAGCTAGACAGTACGTAGGAGAAGCACAGGACAGGAGTCGCTGGAGGTCTCTCGTCGACGGCCTATACCGGGTAGGGGTGACAGGCGTAAGTAAGTAAGTAAGTAGACAGGACGTTGGTCAGTGTCTTCCACGACAACCTGACAAGGTTCATCTGGCGTAGACGAAGCGCTGATGCGTTTGGCGCCGGGAATGGCGAACAGTCACTGCCAAACCTAGACCAAAAAGCGGACTGCCAAGCCTATACAATGCAGAGAAGGACCCAACGGAGGAAACAACACGCTTATAAATGACAGTCACGACACAATTCATTAATAAAACAAAAAAAGTACACAATACAGTCGCTACTTATCTAGCGAGTGAGAAGAAGCAAAATGGCAACTGAAGGATGTGGCGTAAAACCACTAAAGGATATGACGGAAACTCACTGCCAGCCTTGTATACTGTATTTAAAAAATACGGTAGACTTTGAAATGGGGATGGGTCGGAGCGCATTCCGGAGCATGCACATGACGTATTTGGCGTGCGGGGCATAACTTCTGGCAAAAAAGTAACACGATAAAAATGATGTCACGTCTAGCTATGCAAACCTTGCTAGAAAACGTCGATTTGTGTACAGTGTGTTTTGTAACCCTAGCGTTGTCAAGAACGACAGCGCCGGAACTGGTAATGTGTCGAGGATGAAAACGAGCTGTTATGTCCTGATCAGACGTCACTGAAGATGAAACACAATACAAATCGGGACAAAGTTAGTATATTAATGTTGCGAATATCAACACATTTTAGTCAGCAGTTTACATGAAAAACACATTAACTCATTCTACCCCAACACCGAAATCCCCAAATTTTGCCGTTGTCCTCTGAAGACTGCACTCTAGTGCAGGACACAGATCGACCATGATAGTTCAAGGGTGATGCCAGAATAGCTTGGCGCCTATGGGCGCCAAGCTATTCTGGCATCACCCTTGAACTATCATGGTGGATCCTTATCTTGCTGTGGTGTGTCTGGGGTAGAATGAGTTAAAGGTGATTTCTCAGCACCCGTCCCACACTGGTTGTCTACCTCGAGTCAGTCAGCGGCAGCGACTCGAGGGAGACAACCAGTGTCTGTGGGACACCGAGAAATAACCTTTAATGTGTTTTTCGTGTAAATTGCCCATTGCAATAACCGCTGCGCATCCGGGGGTAGAGGTGAGGCTCAGGGTGTTGTCATCCTATCTGGGCTGATGCAACACATCAGCATGATCCGTAGTGAGTACTAGGTCAGAGAGAGAGAGAGAGAGAGAGAGAGAGAGAGAGAGAGAGAGAGAGAGAGAGAGAGAGAGAGAGAGAGAGAGAGAGAGAGAGAGAGAGAGAGAGAGAGAGAGAGAGAGAGAGAGAGAGAGAGAGAGAGAGAGAGAGAGAGAAAATATCAATGAATCAAAGTCCAATAAATGAAGCTTTCTTTTATAACGGTACAGGTGTCCAAACCCTTGATGGTGTACACGACTGTGCGCTGGCCTACTGCGGCCTCAGTACTTCGGCCCGTCAGCCTTTCGCGTACTGGCTAGGTGCTCTGCTGGACGTGACTCGATCTTTGAAGCGCTAACCTATCCTCACTCAGTTATGGACACTATCAGGCCGATAAGCCTCTACTCGCGTGGCTAAGTTAAGCGCAGTACCTTTCTTCCCAATGCGCACAAGGCAGTCGGGCCGACGTCGGCCGCCGTTGGCTCGCGCACAGCCGTGCGCGAGCCAACGGCGACCGACGTCGGCCCTATGGCCTTGTGCGCATTGGGTTATAATCCGGGATTACCATCCGTTTTCCTTCTATCGCAAACGGCTCCTCAACCCTGTGGCTGCCGGTAGCGAGTCTTGGTCGAGTGACTCCTGCAGGAGTTACTAGGCCTCGACCAGACGCGCTACCGACAGCCAAAGGGTGAAATGTACCCGACTATCCGAGGCGGTCTATATCTAGACGTCAACCACATAATGTCCCAAAGCCGGTGTCAGTCCTGACGCAGTCTGTGAAGAGATTGATCGACGTGTTCCGTACGTCATTGCCACTGATCAGAAATTGCCGAGAATTGTCGAAAGTGATAAGGCTTGTAGTACCCGAGATAGCTGCTGCGTTTATAGCATACTAAATTAATCTTTCATTTATACAACAGAAAGGCTTTAACTCAGATACATATACTTTATTAAGTCAGGCAGTAAAAATTCTCACATTCGGCACAATGTGGCAAATAGGTCGATCATGATAGTTCAAGGGGCCAAGCTATCGGCGCCAAGCTATCCTGGCTCCACCCTTGAACTATCATGGTCGATGCATCTTCTGCAGTAGTGTATCAGGAACACATTGGATTAACATGTCAAAATCGTTTGCTGAACGAAGCTATATTGGCACCAGCCTTGAACTATCATGGTCAAAATGTCTCCTGTTGTAGTTTATACGGACTGAGTACCATTGGGTTATAAGTGTAGGATGTCAGATTCGTCTCTCTGAGCTCGCTCAAGGCCATTCAGCCTGCTAATATCGAAACTTGTAGCATTCTGATGTGCGTCATATACATGTTCGTCATAGATACTGTTGGCAGAGTGCTGAGAATTGCTGTGAAAGTGATAAGGTTTAGGATACAGTAAATACACATCTATAATCAAGTGACGTTTACTAAGTACATACTAATTTGTTTTTCATTAACCAATCATGTTTGTCGCCTTCTTGGCGAGGTGACCCCCCCCCCCCCAAAAAAAAAAAAAAAAAAAAAAAAAAAATTCACGTCCTCTGTTGCACCTTGGATACGTTGAACTGAAAATAAAAAAAATCGAGTATAGCTAATGCACGCTCCTTCGGTATCTTCCGACAGCTAGTTAGTAACTGTCGAGCATTTTGGTGGCCAATCTTTCCCTTTATCATGTGTATACAACGTCTTACGCTCAGAGGAGACAATCACGATGCAACCTTGCATTTTTCTCCCTTGAATAAAGATGACAACGAGACACCCTCGAACGTACACACGTTTTGCAGGAAACAACATAGCAAAACTAATATTAATAATGTATTACAAACTGTACATGTTACACCATTGTGGCGGACATGTACGAATGGTAATAATGATTAATTAATGAGCGTTATTATTATTATTACCATTAGTATTATTGTTATTATTATTAAATTTGTTGTTCTATACACTTAACGCATAAACGAGGGGTTTAATTTACTGTCTGGATAAACGAAAACAATCTATAAAAATTAAGTCCAAATAGCAGCCACAAAAACATTAACCCTTTCAGTGCCGAGAAAATACCACCCAACTGCAAGAGGTATAGATCCTCATGAGCTCCCGCAATTGCGGGGGCTCATGAGGATCTATGCCTCTTGCTGACACCATTTTGGAATCCATGTTTCTGGTACATCTAGGACATTTCTTCTTTTGAATCAAAGAAGATTGCAGAAACACAGTCTGCCTCAGCTGGCACTAAACGGGTTAACTGAGTAAACAAAACGCACGTGAGATGGACTATTAACCCTCTTGTGCATGCATCATCTGATAACGTTCACGGTACGGGTGTCCGCTGCACACACAAGGGGTTTTAATTAAATGCACTGTCTGGACAAAAAAAAACCCCAAAACAATCTGATAATTCAAATCAAAATAGCAGTCACACAAACATTAACAAAGTAAACAAAACACACGTGAGAGCGACTATTAACCTCAATATGCACAGTCTACATAAAAAAATCTAAAAACTCCAATCAAAATAGCCGCAAGAAATGGTACATCAACAACAAGAAATACAAAAACACTCCTATAAACGCCAAGCTATTCTGGCTTCAACCTTGAACTATCATGGTCGAGCCATATCTTGCTGTGGTGTGTCGGGATTGAATGAGTTAAACAAATTCGTTATATAATTATATTGTTTTGTTGTTTACGGACACCTTTCTTTGAACAGTCTCGGATGTCTCAGTTTTTTTTTAATCTCCCAAGGCGCAGCTGAGGGAGGTAAAAATGGCATCGAGCACCCATCGAGCTTTACAAATCCTTGAAGTAAACAGCAAACAATACAATTTATAATGTATTAAAAGACATGATAATTACATTTTGGCTTTCGCAGCGGTTTCTGTCGCGATGATTCCAACAGGAATCATGGTGACATAAACTGCTACCGGCAACCAAAGGGTGGTGGATTTGTATGAAAAGATAATGGATGAGGTGGATGAGTACATCATTTGTATCTGTGGCATTTTCCAACGCGCACGAGCCCGTTACCTGTGCACACCGCAGAAACAACACATCCAGTACGCAAAACCCTCACGGCCCGGCCGACGTCGGCGGCAATCAGTCAGTTGGCCAATGCACAGCTGTGCATGGACCATCTGCGGTCAACATCGCCCCGAGGTTCTTTTGCGCACTTGGAAAAAACATCATGAATTATTTTTCTAACGGCGTCAGCAAATAATATTAGTGAGGTTACGTCTGCAGCGAACGACTCCCAACAAAGAACGAGAGCAAAATCACGGCGAATAACCACCTTCTACGGTAAGCATAGACAACACTCCAAACATCTCAAAGAGACATAGATCCTCATGAGTCCTCCGGGCTCATGAGGATCTATGCCTCTTGGAGATGTTGGAGTGTTGTCTATGCTTAAGGCACAAGCTAGTTGTCCGCTCTCGTTTGTTGTTGGGAGTCGTTTGTTGCATAAGGTAACCTCACTAAATGCAATTCTGACCCTAGCGATCTGCTTCGTGGCGGGCTTCGGTTGTTAAAATTTGTCGATTCAGCGTGATTATCAATGTTGTGCTTAAAAACTAAAACTTGTCTTTCGTTCTTTTCACAATCCGAGTGAGCAGGTAATCTCCCCTTGTGAGTGACGAAAGAGCTCTTCTACGTACAAAAAATGAGCGGAAAAGTCTTTCATTTTGCGACCTTCTAACTGTATAAGTTTTAACTCTTTCTACCCCAGACACACCACAGCAAGATAAGGATCGACCATGATAGTTCAAGGGTGATGCCAGAATAGCTTGGCGCCTATGGGCGCCAAGCTATTCTGGCATCACCCTTGAACTATCATGGTCGAACTGTGTCCTGCACTGCAATGCAGTCTTCAGAGCCCCGGACAGCGGCAAAATTTAAGGATTTCGGTGTTGGGGTAGAATGAGTTAAGTTAGTCCGTTTTTTGTCCAGAATTATTGTAAGACATACTAAGAAATTTTATGAGGAAGATATTGTGCGAACTATTAACCATTTCGTGCCTGGAGCGGCAGGTCCCTTTAACACCCCTGGGTGCATTCCACTCGTTCATCATGCATATGTGCATAACTGTGCAAACTGCACATTTTTCCAGTGCCCGTCTGGCTCGGTCGTCCATTCCTTCCATACTTGAACATTTATAAAGAACATAATTGCGAACTATATATTAACTCATTCGAGACGAACAGCTTTCCGCCGCGTGTCCGCATGCTGGTCGTCTCGAATGTGTTAACCTTTTATTGCCTAGAGCAGGTCTCTTTAACACCGTTGGGTGCATTCCCCTTGTTTCACACTTATATGCACATCTGTGTAAACTGCACATTTTTTTCCCCATGCCCATCTGGCTCGGTCTTCAATTCTTATCTTACTTAAATGTGTACGCACAGTTTATTCGTCCACATTTTCGCTCAGGGCCGTGTACAATACAAAATTGAATGTTCGTTAGTGTAAATAAACTGCGAGAGCAAGATATGCTATCCGCTCAGTTAAAAATAAGTTAAAATGAAACTAAGTAACTAACTAAACAACCAAGTAAACAACCAAGCACATAAATAAATAAATAAATAAATAAATAAATAAATAAATAAATAAATAAATAAATAAATACGTTTACTGACGAGCCCCCCAAAATGCGATTTTCTTTTGCTCGTCAGTATAAAAGGAAAAGCAAACGAATACATTCTTGAATAAATCAACGGGGGGCCGGCAAACGGCCATTATCTTGTTTTTGGTAGGAAATCACATTATTTAGCACTAGGGACAGACGGTCAGAAACTTAGTGTCGTTTAATGTCGTCCCCTCTTTAGTCCCTTCACCGCCTGCGACATCAGCAAGGTATACCGTCGAGCAAACGAAATACGACATTTTCGGAACCATTGCAAACACTTTAGTGTTTCCAATGGTTCCGAAAATGTCGCATTTTGTTTTCTCGCCAGTGGTAAATTCATCGCCAGATAACTCCTGTTCAACCAGGGAACATGGATAGAAATGGTACCATGCAGCAAGAGGGCCATCATGCAGGGTCTCGTCATGAGTCCAGTGGAGTAGGGGAGTGCAGCCCGACCACGCTAGATCAAGGGTGGTGCCAGAATAGCTTGGCGCAACTATGTAGCAGCAAATTTTATCCAGCACCACGCTTGAACTGTCATAGTTAATCCATATGCTATTGAGTCTTATCAGGGCAGATTAGGCTGAATGCCTTAAACGATCCTGGCATTACCCTTTGATCTATCAAGGTCGAACAGTATTTATATTGTAACGTGTCAGGGATGAATGGTCATGATAAACTTTGCTAGGACGACAAATTGTCATTTGTCGTCACAGCAATGTTTATAATGGCCAACAAGTCCTGTTTGTGAGAAGTGCGATCGTCACTGTAATACAATCAAACTATGGCTTTTCACACAAATGGATTTGCTGTCTGTTGCCTTTGCAGGACACCTACAGGAATCATCGCGACAAAAACCGCTACCGACAAGCAAAGGGTTAATGATTTGTTGAAGTAAATTGCCATGGCTACAAGGGCTGGATGCGCAAAGCTGTTCCGGCACCCAGCCTCAGATTAACCCATTCTGCTCTGACGCACTACAGCAGGAGAAGGGTCGACCATGATAATTCAAGGGTAGTGCCAGATTAGCTTGGCGCCTGCTGGCGCCAAGCTAATCTGGCACTACTCTTGAATTATCATGGTTGATCCATCTCCTGCAACAGGTCGTAGTCGTTAGATGACGCCTCCAAAATTTGGGAAATACGTGCGTCGGGCTGAATGAGTTAATAATCTATCATGGTCGAATCGTATCTGTCATGTGAAGGCAAACGACAGTAACTCCATTTTTTGTGAAAAGCGAAAGTTTTAGTGTAATACTATGAACATCTTGTTTTTCACACAAAACTGGACTTACATCCTTTTGCCTTTACACAGTCAGTGAACATAGTCATCG
Source organism: Semisulcospira habei (assembly GCA_036245525.1). NCBI lineage: Eukaryota > Metazoa > Mollusca > Gastropoda > Semisulcospiridae > Semisulcospira > Semisulcospira habei. The sequence continues at coordinate 149,084,071 of BTPG01000005.1, read as the reverse complement.
GCACCACTATCACATATGTGTGTGTGTGTGTGTGTGTGTGTGTGTGTGTGTGTGTGTGAGTGTGTGTGTGTGTGTGTGTGTGTGTGTGTGAGTGTGTGTGTGTGTGTGTGTGTGTGTGTGTGTGTGTGTGAGTGTGTGTGTGTGTGTGTGTGTGTGTGGGTTTGTGTGTGTGTTAGCTCTTAGTTTTCTTTTTGTATCAAAGCGCTAAGAACTATTCTTAGAATAAGCACATAACAAATCTTCATTATTATTATTATTATTATTATTATTATTATTATTATTATTATTATTATTATTATTATTATTATTATTATTATTATTATTATCATTATTATTATTATTATTATTGCAGGGCAGACACATTATCTTGTTAAAGTGTTTCAGGGATGGTTGTGATACGACGCGGAATTTAGATTCATCCTCGAGCGCCTGTGCCCTACAATACATTCTCTCTACGTTATGTCACCACTGTTGTTTTTTTTTCTGTCTTCATTGATGAACAGACGTGTGCGTAATAAACAACCACGAAGGAATGCGCGTGCCGCGAATGGGAATCTTAAATTACATTCTCAGCATCTCAGACATCCCAAGCATATATTCATTTTGATTTTACTGCTGAAGGTGCCATGGGCTGAAAGCCTGCAACCTGACAATCACCCCTCTACCATAAAAGCTATTCAAGGCAGATGTAGAAAACTGATAGCTCAAAGATGCTGCCAGACTGGTTCGGCTCCTCAAAATAGCGTAGTCTTGTTGCAGCTTACGCGCTCACGCACTGAGCCTTATATTGTGATAAAATAATAACCCGTGACTGTCGAAAAACTAAACATGATCCAACTGCAAGATACATGGATTCAGTTGCGGGGGCTCATGAGGACCTATGCATCTTGCAGACACCACTGTGTATCCGTGTTCCACCACTTTGTATTTAAAAAAAAAATTTCTAACCGTTTTGAATTAATTTTGAATTAATTCTTTGATTGTCGGATGAGGTATTTCCTGATGGAATCATCTCGCCAAAACGGTACCGACAGTCGAAAGGTTAATTCGGTTTTCAGGAGCACCGTCTGCGTCCATTGTCGGTGTTGGGGTTAAGTCTTTTTTTTTTCGTTCCCGGCAATAGCGGGTATGGCAAAGCTTGGATGGGGTCTTTAATTTGTCTGTAGAAAGACCTGCCCTGGACCCCAGAGGGATATGCATTACAGAAACCAGTCCCAGATCTGCTGCACTGATCTGAATTTCGTGACTCTTATAGGGCAGCCTCCTGAAATCATTATAATCCTTTTAACTTCCCCTGTCAAAAGATTCACATTTCGACTTGTCTGTAACGAGCTACCTTAAAACAAAGTTACGGGAGATGAATCGAACGTCACAGCCCTTAGCTGGTCAATGTGCCTGATCTGCTTGGGCAACATGCATAGTTATCTCATTCTACCCCATCACCGAAATCCCCAAATTTGGCCGTTGTCCTCTGAAGACTGCATTGCAGTGCAGGACACAGATCGACCATGATAGTTCAAGGGTGATGCCAGAATAGCTTGGCGCCCATAGGCGCCAAGCTATTCTGGCATCACCCTTGAACTATCATGGTCAATCAATATCTTGCTGTAGTGTCTGGGGTAGAATGAGTTAAATAACTTTATAAGTAAACATGAAACAGAGGAAACGTGAGCGACTGCCGAGAATCGACCCAACTGCAAGAGACACAGTTCCTCATGAGCCCCCGCAGGTGTGTCGCCAAGGCATAACAAATACAAATGGTGCTGCGATGTGTCTTCATATTTATGCGTCATGATACTTTAATCCCCTTGTGCATGCGACATCCGTTTCAGTTCATAGTATCGGTGTCTGGTGCATACACACGCTTAATGTATACTGCCTGGATAATAGAAAACAATCTGATAAATCATACCAAAATATCAGCCACAAAAAAAAAAAAAAAAACCACGTGAGAGCGACCATACACCCCAAAGCTGTTGCTTGATTTGCCTGTACAACACATGTAAATAACTTTATGTTAAGTAAACAGAAAAAAATGTGAGCGACCGTTAATCCCCTCGTGCAATGCGGCACGCAGTTCACGGTATCGGTGTCTGCATATACAAGCGGCTTATTGCACTGTCTGGAAAAAAAGAAAACAATCTAATAAATGAAATAAAAATAGCAGCCACACAGACAACAACAAAGTAAACAGAACACACTCGAGGAGCGACTTTTAACCCCAAAGCTAGTGACAATAATAACTGTATATAAAGTAAACAGAGACAACGTGAGTGACCGTTACAACCCCCGGCCTCCGGGGGAATCCAATGGGGCAATCCACTGGGGCAGTCCACAGTGTCTGGTACTAAGGGACTAATGCACTGTCTGGATAAGAGAAAACAATTAAATAAATCAAATCATAATAGCAGCAACAAATTGCACACCAACAACAATAAATACAAAAAACAGCAGCTATGTAACAAAATTCCACTGGCAAAAACACCTAAACTACATGCTGCCCTGCCTTGTTTGATCACAGTTTTCCTTTCAGCAGACTGAGCCAACTGTTTCGTGAACACAAAATAATAATGTGAACTTTGTGATCTGTTTTACAATCTGGTCGGTAATTTCAATACCAAGGGTATAATGGTGATACATGAACCGTTTTCCTCCATGTTCGAGACCAAAAAGGTGACTGCTAAGCGTGTAAAATCCAAAGAAATTCCAAGAAAAAAAGAAACACGCTTAGAGAGGACCTACAACACAATTTATTAAATGTTCCAAATAAACATACATACTCAGAAATAAACATTAAACTTTGGCCAATTAACTATGACATCACTTTCATAATGACATTATACCTACTTGTAATATTTTAAAAGAACCGGCAGTAATTTTACCTAACCTATTACGTCACCCTTTGTTTACATTGTGCTGCTATTCTTACATTGGCTAAGGAAGGTTAGTAAAGCCGACACACCCCCAATGTGGTGTTGGATGGGTTTTTTTTTTTTTCATCATACAGAAGCAGACTTCATGTACTTGTCTTTTTATTTTTTAGTGAGATAAGAAGTAACTCTTCACTGAAAAAGATAAGTAACTGTAGTTAATTCGTGGGTACAGTTCAATGGCGTTGCAGAACAGCTTGGCTCCTCCAGGCGCTAAGTTATTCTGACATCGCCATTGAACTGTTATATAGTCATCAGATGACCAAACCCAAATGAGGGAATTTCGACTGGAGGTTTTAACCCTTTGGCTACCAAAAGACGCAGATTGTGTTTCTCAGTCTTTTATTTGTGCTGTCTTGGTCGACCAGTTTCGTTTGAGTTGGTACTAAAAAGTTCGTATGTATGCTTGTACATGCACTTTATTTACACTGACCTGACAGCAACGAAGGAACGTTACTCCTTATGTGTAATGACAATGTCCTTACTCAGTACGCGGTGATTACCCCGTTCAGGGACGAGAAAAGCTGAGACATAGATCTTCATGAGCCCCCGCAACTGCGGGGGCTCATGAGGATCTATTACCTCTTGCTGACACCACTTTGTATCCACGTTTCCGGAAACGCTAGGACATTCTGGTGTTGAATTAAAAAAAAATGCCGAAACACAATCTGCGTCAACTGGCACGGAACGGCTTAATTTAAGCAGTGTAAAATGTGTACTGTATCAGTCTTCTGAATGCGAAAGTTATCTATACGCTTCCGTCGAAAATACTTTTTTCCACGACGTATATTGCTTTTCAGCATTCGTCTCTTTCACCACACCACGATCGTAAGCTACGATGACCTCAATAATAGCCTGCGAGAAAAGATCGAGATACATTACACTCTAAATCGACGTAGTTCGTAAAAAATATCTCGTTTCTCGACAACAGCCTCTGGGCATGTCTATCATTGGCAACCACCCACACTAATTTGATGTGGACTAATTTTTATTACCAATCTGGTCGTCTGCAACGGTAAAATTAGTCAATCCCTTTTTAATACGTTTATCGCATCCATCATGTCATACACAACGCTGACTTCCTGCCAAAGCTGTTAGCCTCAGGACTCTGCTTGTCGTGTCTGGATGTGTCACCTCGCTTTAGTTTTAACTCATTAATTAAGGCCTCACACACTACAAACAAGCGTATACAGTGACCATGACAGTTCAATGGTGGTGCCAGAATAGCTTGGCGCCTTCAGGCGCCAAGCTATTCTGGCACCACTTTAACTGTCATGCTGGTCAATATGTCTCCTGTTATATAGTCCTCAGGGGACAAATCCCAAATGAGGGAATTTCCACCCAACGGTTTAACCCCTTGACTGTCAGTGTAGACTGATTGTGTTTCCGAATAGTTTGTCCAGTCAACGTGAAAGAGCCCCAGACATCCAAGGAACATGAGTGGGCTCATGAACATTTAAATCCCTTGCAGGTGTATCGCGTTCACTTTTAACGGGTTAATGTGTTCAGGATTTAGATACAGCCGCAAACACATGCAATCTGCAAGCGGTATAGAACCCAGCAAATCATTAAAGTTTGACGAAGATCGCAATGTGTGCTTCTCTGTGTTGATGTTTTTTTCTTCTGAATTTTCAGTTTTCACCATGTTTCGCGTTGATTTCTGGCCAGATGTCATGTGAAAAATCAACGCGAAATATACATCCTCTGCTTTGCCATGCATCCTCTGAAAATCATCCTATGCCACTGCATTTAACTGGAAGCAAAACGGAGGGCCGAAGAAATAGTCATTACGAGTTATGTTCCCTGGAGCCATGTCTGGGGGACATAGCTCTTACATTTGACGTTTGTTTCCATGTCACCCGGAAGAAGGATCTTTGATCCGTAACGTCGTGTTCCTTGTATCTAATATAACGGGTTTTCAACCTCTTTTTTGTTTTGTTTTGTTTTCCATAGCTCTTACAGTTCGAAGCCTTTGTCAGGGGACGCAATTCGTTAGGCTTCCCAATCCTGTGATAAAACTGGAAAATGTCTCATTTATGATCTGTTTACGTCATATCAGAGACGAAATATAAACCGACTGATCATTGGTGGTGAGCATTTCAACAGCAGCAAATCGCAACACAACGACGTCAGCAGTTTCTCAGACGCACCACAACATGAGACTGATTGGCCATAATGATATAATGCCAAAACGATCAAATTAATTGTCCCATAGCTGCCTTATTAATCAGTTTGGCACCGGTGGAAATGGGTCGACCATAATAGTTCACAGGCAGTGCCTGATTAGCTTGGCGCCTTTCAAGGCGCCAAGCTAATCAGGGGCTACCCTTGAACTATTATGGTTGGTTTATCTCCAACAATTGGCAGGTCATTAACAGATGGCTAAACGGTGATGGGATAATTGCCCTCAGGGTTGAATTCGTAGTGGCATGCATTTACGCAACTGTGACGTTGATTTTATTCAGGTCGGTCCTCTTCTTCCGCGTTTAATGTTACTTGTCATAATATAGGTCAATAGGAGTTGTCATTAACCCATTTAGCCCCGACGCCCTACAGCGGGCGATGGGTCGACCATGATAATTCAACGGTAGTGCCAGATTAGCTTGGCGCCTGTCGGCGCCAAGCTAATCTGGCACAACCCTTGAATTATCATGGTCGCCCCATCTCCTGCAACTGGTGCATAGTCGTTAGATGACGCTTCTAAAATTTGGGAAATACGGCAGTGGGGCTGAATGAGTTAAATCAGAATCTTGGGTTTTCACAGAATACAATACAACAATACAATACAACAATACAATACAACAATACAATACAACAATACAATACAACAATACAATACAACAATACACTACAACAATACAATAGAACAATACAATACAACAATACAATACAACAATACAATACAACAACACAATACAAAAATACAATACAACAATGCAATACAACAATACACTACAACAATACAATAGAACAATACAATACAACAATACAATACAACAATGCAATACAACAATACAATACAACAATACAATACAACAATACTTTATTAATCCTTCATGGGGAAATTCGCTGTCTGCCCATACAACAATAGGTAAGTAGTCTCCCCGGAAAGCGATGACAAAGCAGCTGAGAGGCGTATCAATCAATACTCTAACTTCAGAAGTCAATGACCCGCTCACTGCCGAGAATAAACAAAAAAGATTACCACACAACTGCAAGAGGCATAAATTATATCATCAGCTGTTGTGCCTCTTGCTGAAACCACTTTGTGTCCGTTCTTTGACGTTGAATTTTCAATGATTTAAACAAAATCCCAACCCAAGCAACCAACCAACCAACCAACCGACCGACCGACCGACCGACCGACTGACCGACCGACCGACCGACCAACCAACCAACCAATCAACCAAATAAGCACACAAGCAAGCAAGCAACAAACAAACAAACAAACTAAGAAAGAAAGAAAGAAAGAAAGAAAGAAAGAAAGAAAGAAAGAAAGAAAGAAAGAAAGAAAGAAAGATAAAAAGAAAGAAAAGAAACAAACAACCAATGTGCATCTACTGGCAGTGTAGGGGTTAAAGCCACACTATTATTAAAGAGTAATACTAATAGTTCATATTGTTTTCCTCCCTGCGTCACACGACCAGTCACTTTAGCGCAAACTGTACCATGTGACCGTGATATAAAAACCCCTGTAGCGAAAAATGGCGGACGTTTTATAGCCCTCTCGATGACGCGTTAGGGCCTCGTTTTCAAGTCTTGATAGCAACTCGGTTCGACAAAATAGCAGAAAAAAACGCACTAAAGTAGTCCTATTTGACGTAATACACATCCTCTGCCTTAATTTTTACGACGTGGGGAGCCAACTTAAACATTATTTCACCACCAATTACACAGCGCAGACAGCAAAAGTCTTCACCAAATCCATCTCATCGCCATGCACCGAGCATTTTTAAAGTTCGGGAAACCACGGAACAAAAATAGCTTCCGAGTTTTTTTTTAACCAATCAGAGACAGCAATCCTTGCAAACAACACACTGTCGTCTGCTCAGCCACCAACATGCCACAATTTCAACAAAGCACAGAACAACAAATTCAAGAACTAAAACGAAAATACACACCCAGCAACACTATACACAAAGCACGATATTGCCAAAGTTCTCTCTTCACGTCACTCAATACGGGACTATATGAAGAAAAAACATCTCACGAAATTTCGAAGACTATCTGACATCATGTCAACGCTATAAAATAAAATCTTACCGTAAAATCCATCTCAGCACTAGTCCTGCTGTTAACAACGAGCGTTTTTTTGGTATTCCTTTTTCCAGATATCCAAACACACGTGACACTTTAAAATATAACAACGACAATTTTCTGCACACTCGAAGCATCCCCTTCAGTCATCTTGAATCTAAAAGCACAAGGCACCATGCTAACTTGCACAAGCTGTCACATCAGTGGTCAAATGCCGATCGCTTCATCAAAAAGTTCTTAATTTTTCTGAATCACACAGCAGTCAAGAAGCACTGCCACTGTCATACTTTGACGACCTTTTGTAGACATTGCAGCTTGAATCATTCTGTACACAAGCCAAGATTAGCTTTTTACTCGCGAAACTTGCGCTTCACACTACGGAATCATGCTACGTCACACTCTGTCTCGTAAAGACTGGGAATCCCCGGCAGAACATGTATATTCAATGGTGTCACCTATCCGCCACAGAAGCGGCCGTCTTCATAAACTGGATTTTTTTTCTAAACAATAAACGGAGGAAGGAAAACAATTACGTTATTGGTCGGAGGGGTTCGCTACACGGACCTTTGTAGGCCTTCGGGAGGTCAAAGGAATCATTGTACCCCGAAGGCCGAAGGCCTTCGGGGTACAATGATTCCTTTGACCTCCCTCAGGCCTACAAAGGTCCGTGTAGCAAACCCCTCCGACCAATAACTTATAATATCTCATTGACAAATTACGTGTTGTGTTTTACGATGATGGTGCTTACAAGGACTAACTTTAACTTGGGCTTAACTAGTCATTCACGACGTGACGCATCCGGATACGCGGCGTTAACGCCGCGTATCCGCATGCGTCACGTCGTGAATGTGTTAAAGTGAAGGTTTAAATACAGTAAATGGAAAGACTTTCAGTCTGCGTTGGCGCCGTTAATCCCCTCGTGCAATGCGGCAGACGCAGTCCACGCTATCGGTGTCAGCATATACAAGCGGCTTATTGCACTATCTGGAAAAAAAGGAAGCAATCTAATAAATGAAATAAAAATAGCAGTCACACAGACAACAACAAAGTAAACATAACACACATGAGAGCGACTATTAACCCCATACCTAGTGACAATATATATAACTGTATATAATAATTAAACAGAAAACGCGAGTGGCCGTCTTGAACAAGCGTCCTCCGGGGCGTTCACTGGGGCAGTCTACGGGGGCAGTCCACGGTGTCTGCATACACAAGGGACAACTGCACTGTTTAGACAAGAGAAAACAATCAAATAAATCAAATCAAGATAGCAGCAACAAATGGCACATCAACAACAAGAAATACAAAAACAGCAGCTATGTAACAAAATTCCACTGGCAAAAACACCGAAACTACATGCTCCAAGGCAAACCCTGGTTTGATCACAGTTTTCATTTCAGCAGTCTGAGCCAACTGTTTCGTGAACACAAATAATGTGAACTTTGTGCTCTGTTTTATAATCTGGTCGGTAATTTCAATACCAAGGGTGTAATGGTGACACGTGAACCGTTTTCCTCCACGATCGAGACCAAAAAGGTGACTTCTAAGCGTCTAAAATGCAACGAAATTCGAAGAAAGAAAGAAACACGCTTAGAAAGGACCTACAACACAATTTATTAAATGTTCCAAATAAAAATATATACACAGAAATAGGCATTAAGCTTTGGCCAATTAACTATGACATCACTTTCATGACAACATTATACCTACTTGTAATTTTTTTAAAGAACATTTACATAACCTATTACGTCACCCTTTGTTTACATTGTGTTGCTATTCTTACATTGGCTAAAGAAGGTTAGTAAAGCCGACACACTCCCAATATGGTGTTGGCTGTCTTTTGTTGTTGCTATTTAAAAATAGGAACAACTTTGAAATGGGGCTCGTCGGAGCGCATTCCGGAGCATGCACGTGACGTTTTTGGCGTGCGAGGCAGAAATTCTGGCAAAGAAGTAACAAGATAATAATGACGTCACGTCTATCTAAGCAAACTGTCACACCAGGGAGGAAGAATATATACCACTCGGAATATTTGGATATTTGTTCGATTTTAATGATTTGATCTTCTCATTCGCACGACAAACAATAAACAGGACGTATACAAACCTATACAATATTCGCTCAATTCACACATGCACCTGTAATACGCACACCCTCAACCATTCGTACAATGTTCACAGCACTAACCACACATCCTACACTTATTGTTCCACTACGATGTCACATCTCCGCAATGTCTGTCGATAATAACTGACACTAATTAATGCTTAGATCCTCGAACGATCAAACAGTTTGATTACTCCGACCGTGGATAAAGATGGATGTAGCGTCGCTGCTGTTGATTCGGCCACACCACTGGTCGAATAATCGCACTGTCTCTCGCGATGACACGTCGAAGCTCCACACGCACACCGTCAGGATCAACTTGTTATCTCGTACACCACGTTGATTAATTACATTCCCACATGAAGCATACACAAATCCAACTTCTCAGCTGGTGATAGGGGATGGAAGCATCTATAACACATACAAAACGTATCTCTCCATAAGAAATCCGCCATTGCTAAAAAGTTACTTCCGCCGGAATGACGACACTGTAACGATGACGACCGTTAACGGCTTCCGGACGTTGTCGCCGATTCCCGATCGTTTCCGACATCGAATAAATATTGTAATAACAGTCAATTCGAAATATCATGCACACACACGAATACGACATATTTCCGCACAACACATAACCTCTCACCACGATACGAATTATTCATTTCAAAATCAACAGGCTCCACAAAACGTTTCGATCATTCCATTCAATCCCGCGCGCCGATCGCCAGACGACACCGCAAACTCGCCGATGCGCGCCGAATATCATACAATCTCAGATCTAGAGCCGAACAACTAATACATTTTCCGAATCTACTACTTAACAAACGCGAATCAGCTATATAATAAACAAATACATACCCAAAGATGCGTGAGGTAAACCTTCGACTGTTTCAGGCCTGTCTGCCCATCTTGGCCGTTGGACAAGGTCCGGTACTCGTTACTCTAATCAGTCGATCTGGTTACTAGTCGTAGTTCTTAAACTACAAAATTTTACGTACCACTGTACTGAGCATTCTGCTCTCAATCGTCTATTCTACCATAGACCATAACACGGCATTTCTCTGCCCACTACACCTCACCAAAAAAAAAACAACTTTTACTCGAGAGCAAAATCTCTCCTGACTGACTGTCTTCCAAACGATTCACAGTGACGTAACTCTTCAAACCAACATCGTGCGTCACATGTTCCAAACACACATCTTACGTCATATGTTCTTGACGTCACTAAAAAGTACATGCCATAACCGCAACACACAACAAAGAACGAAAGTTCTCCACGAAAGAAAATACAGCATAATGATTAAAATAAATTGTGACACAAGGCCCTTTCCCAGCTAAAACTCTAGTTTTAGACTATACTTGACACAATTTCATATTATCATTTGCGAATAAATCGCATCCACGACAATAACCATTTCTTTTCCTATAACCTCACTGTTAAACACATAAATACACGTTCGTTATACGTGAACACCGCATCTGTTTATTTTTCTTCACTGTCGATACGGCTAAGGTAATCTGCACCAACATTATCTTTTCCTTTGATCACCTTCACCTGGAAATCATGTTACTGCAACTGCAATCTCATCATCACGCACTACTACTAGTGCTGCCACTCATCATACACTACTGCTAGTGTTGCTACCCATCATACACTACTGCTAGTGTTACTACCCATCATACACTACTACTAGTGTTGCCATTCATCATGCATTGCTATTAATGCTACCACTCACAATACACTACTACTAGTGTTGCTACTCATCATACACTACTATTAGTGCTTTCATTCATCATGCACCACTACTAGTGCTTTCACTCATCGTGCACTACTACTAGTGCTTTCATTCATCATTGTCTTCAGTCATAACTGCTGCGACCTTTTCTGTTTCTTCTCTCTCAAGGTAGCTCTTCAGTAAGTTCACATGGTACACTTTTTCTTTGCCCTGCACATTCACTTTGTAATCGAAATCGTTTATTTTCTTAGTCACCGTAAATGGCCCTTTCCATGTAAGCTGTAGTTTGTTCTTTTTCTCTGGCAACAACAACAGTACTTTTGAACCTTCTGTGATAGTTCTAGGTTTTGCTCTTCTGTTGAAGTTTCTCGCGTGTCTCTGGCTAGCCTTTTAATAAGTTAGCATGATACACCTTTTCTTTGCCCTCATTGGACGACCTGTGACACACGTCGCATGATGCGCAATACCGTTGTATGTCGCCGCAAATTCCTGGCCAATAAAGATCAGTCCAAATTCTGTTTCTGGTTTTCCTAACGCTTAAATGCCCACTCATTGGCGTATCATGTGCTAATTTCATGACACCCTGTCTATACTTCTTGGGTACAACGATCTGCGTTTTTCTCTGTTCCTTTTCAGTGAATTCTCGTACCAAAATTCCATTCTTCCATTTAAATTCGGATTTGGTTTGTTTGCTGTTTTGATTTCCCTCTTTTTTCCCATCAGCTGCATCTCTGCATTTCTTCAAAGTTTCATCTTCCTTTTGAGCCTGTTTCAATTCCTCGGGTGTAACATCAACAATCTTTGTTTCTGGGATCTTGAGCTCTTTTTGATTTCCTTTCGTTGCCGTGCTTCTTGTTTCTACTTCTGCACACTGCTCATCTGTTTTCGTATCGTTTGGTTCGCTTCGTTTCTTTGTGATCGTCTCGGTGCTTTCCATTACAACTGGGATGTTTTCTACATGGTCTTCAGTTTGTTCGCTTGCATCTCTTTTTGAGCAAGGTTTCATCACTGGATAAACTGGAATAGTGTTTGTTTTCTCTTTGTTCAAGAATCGTGCATTCCCTACCAAAACTGGCAATGCTGGTCTGGATATTACTAGTACATCCGCGTCTCCTTCAAAAAATGGTGTTCGCATGAACAGTCTAGCAACAGGTACTTGCTTGACGTCGCATGACGCAAATGTCACGGATCGCATCTCGCCTGTATACTTGTTTTCTGGTACCAATTTTGTATCAACTACACTAATTGTAGCTCCTGTGTCCCTCAATGCTGACACTTCCTTGCCTTCTATCTCTACTTGACACGATGGCTGATAATTTATCTTGCTGCATGTGTCGCATAGCGTCATTTTGTGATTTCTTTCTAACTTTTCTTCAAGGTAAGGCATTCCCACTCTCAGTGCGTGGTGGTCTATGCTTTCATGGTGCTGGTGGTGCGTGGCTGCACAACTGCAACTTGCTGTATGCATCGATCCACATGTAGGTTGTACGTACAACGCATTCTGTTTTCTGTTTGGACAAACTGATACTTTGTGGGGTCCTCCACAATTGAAACATTCGATCTTAAATGATACTCTGTTCTTGACCGATTGATTTTCGTGTTTGTTTGGTGATCTGTTGTCGCGCAATCCTTGCTTACTGTGATCCCTTCTAGGTGACGGACTATCCCTGTGTCTAAATCTGCCCCTGTTGTTATCTTTGAACATACTTCTATTCTCATGTCCCCTGTTTCCTCTTGACACCTCGTAGGTTTCTGCTGCTTCAGTAGCCTCATCTACGTTGGCTGGTCTTCTGTCTCGTACGAACGTAGCTTGCTCTTTTGGTAGTGCGTCTAAAAAGGTATCCACTGCCAATAATTCTACGATACTGTCAAAGTTCTTTTCTTTCCCTGAAAGTTCGATCCATCGGGTTATCCATTGCGTAATCCGATTCATGAGTTCTCTGGCTGTTTCGTCATTTTTCTTCCTGGCATTCTTCAGTTTTTCTCTGTACTCTTCTGATGTCAAACGGAACTTCTTCAGCAATTCTTTGCGAATCTGTTCGAAATCTTCTAAATCAACATGCTGCATGTGCGTGATAGCTTCTGCTGCTTTTCCCTTTAGCAATGCGATCAGGTGTAATCCCCATTCGTCATCTGGAATACGCTCTGCTCTCATGACCTTTTCAAATTTCCATAGAAAGACTTCTAAATCATCTCCATCTTCAAAAAATGGTAACTTGATTTTAATCCTGCGTCGATCTTGCGCGTTGTTGTTTCTGTTCTGTTCTCCTTCTATACGCCGACCTTCTGCCTGAATTTCTAATTCTCTCAATCGAGTCTGACGCTCAGCTTCTCGTTCTCGTCGTTCCGCTTCTCGTTCTTGCCGCGCTAACTCCGCTTCTCGTTCTTGTCGCGCTAACTCCGCTTCTCGTTCAGCTTCTTGTCGCGCTAACTCCGCTTTTCGTTCTCGTCGCTCTGACCAACGTTTTTTCTCATCCAGAACATAAGCAGTTAAGTCGTTCCCCGCTAAACTCAATAATTCCCCTTCTTCTTTCCAAGCCTGCATCCTGGTTTTCATATCTGGTTCTTGTTCCATTTCTGATCTGCTAGGATTCTCAGATCTTGTTCTACTACTTCTTGTATCGGGCATGACGGCTAAGTTTGTTTGTACTGCCCAAAATCCGTGCAACAACAAAATGACTTCAACTATTGCTTGTTTATAAGCTATCGATAACCATTTATCAACGTGAACTTTTGTTGATCTGTCAACAAGTTTTGGCGTAACCCATTTTACAAAAGGATAAAACAAATGCGAAATTTAAAAAAAAATCGATTACGCTGCGGAAGTTACAGCTCTACAGATTATCAAGGGAAGTATTATCACAACCTGCACTCTGTACTTGTATGACAATCCGCGCAATCGGTTAGTCTCCACTAACTCTTTTTACGAAAGGACAAAACAAATGCGAAATAAGAAAATCTAATATGCTGCGGAAGTTCAGTATACCTCTACAGATTATCAAGGAAAGTAATATCATAATCTGTACTCTGTACTTGTATGACACTCCGCGCAATCGGTTAGTCTCCACTAACGCTGACAATCGAACACAACTCGGTACCTGAATAAACGGAAGGGATGAATATAATGATGGCGAAGCTTCGGAGCTTGAATGCCGCCCGATGTAACAACGCCCTCCAACCGCCCACAGGTTATCCAGCAATTCCGAGTGTCCTTTGGTAATGACAGAAAATTACACTGGTGCGTAAATTTAGACTACTCTAAAAAATTACACAGTAAGTAACCTGAACCGATAACGCTATCGTTATACTATTGGTCAAGCCAAAGCTTACGTGCCAGTGTAAATAGATACAAATATCCGTGGCTCGAATCGCCAAGATTAATTCCCAATCGTTATCACTAAATTGTGATCCCGAATCTGGAAATAACCGTGGTTCGAATCTACGGCCGAGCCCCCAAATTATTGTCACACCAGGGAGGAAGAATATATACCACTCGGAATATTTGGATATTTGTTCGATTTTAATGATTTGATCTTCTCATTCGCACGACAAACAATAAACAGGACGTATACAAACCTATACAATATTCGCTCAATTCACACATGCACCTGTAATACGCACACCCTCAACCATTCGTACAATGTTCACAGCACTAACCACACATCCTACACTTATTGTTCCACTACGATGTCACATCTCCGCAATGTCTGTCGATAATAACTGACACTAATTAATGCTTAGATCCTCGAACGATCAAACAGTTTGATTACTCCGACCGTGGATAAAGATGGATGTAGCGTCGCTGCTGTTGATTCGGCCACACCACTGGTCGAATAATCGCACTGTCTCTCGCGATGACACGTCGAAGCTCCACACGCACACCGTCAGGATCAACTTGTTATCTCGTACACCACGTTGATTAATTACATTCCCACATGAAGCATACACAAATCCAACTTCTCAGCTGGTGATAGGGGATGGAAGCATCTATAACACATACAAAACGTATCTCTCCATAAGAAATCCGCCATTGCTAAAAAGTTACTTCCGCCGGAATGACGACACTGTAACGATGACGACCGTTAACGGCTTCCGGACGTTGTCGCCGATTCCCGATCGTTTCCGACATCGAATAAATATTGTAATAACAGTCAATTCGAAATATCATGCACACACACGAATACGACATATTTCCGCACAACACATAACCTCTCACCACGATACGAATTATTCATTTCAAAATCAACAGGCTCCACAAAACGTTTCGATCATTCCATTCAATCCCGCGCGCCGATCGCCAGACGACACCGCAAACTCGCCGATGCGCGCCGAATATCATACAATCTCAGATCTAGAGCCGAACAACTAATACATTTTCCGAATCTACTACTTAACAAACGCGAATCAGCTATATAATAAACAAATACATACCCAAAGATGCGTGAGGTAAACCTTCGACTGTTTCAGGCCTGTCTGCCCATCTTGGCCGTTGGACAAGGTCCGGTACTCGTTACTCTAATCAGTCGATCTGGTTACTAGTCGTAGTTCTTAAACTACAAAATTTTACGTACCACTGTACTGAGCATTCTGCTCTCAATCGTCTATTCTACCATAGACCATAACACGGCATTTCTCTGCCCACTACACCTCACAAAAAAAACAACTTTTACTCGAGAGCAAAATCTCTCCTGACTGACTGTCTTCCAAACGATTCACAGTGACGTAACTCTTCAAACCAACATCGTGCGTCACATGTTCCAAACACACATCTTACGTCATATGTTCTTGACGTCACTAAAAAGTACATGCCATAACCGCAACACACAACAAAGAACGAAAGTTCTCCACGAAAGAAAATACAGCATAATGATTAAAATAAATTGTGACACAAACCTTTCTGTAGAACGTCTTTTTGGCGCCAAAGCGTTGTGTGTGTGTGTGTATGTGTGTGTGTGTGTGTGTGTGTGTGTGTGTGTGTGTGTGTGTGTGTGTGTGTGTGATGGTGTGTGTGTGTGTGTGTGTGTGTGTGTGCGTGTGTGTGTGTGTGTGTGTGTGTGTGTGTGTGTGTGTGTGTGTGTGTGTGTGTGACAGCGACTAGAGCCAGCGTTTGAGGACAGACAAGCTTGAAATGTTTGGATATTGTCCCTAAAAGAATAACCTCAAGGCGTTTTTTTAAAATTATTGTTGTTGATTAAGATGCTTACTGGCGAGAATATGGCCGTTTGAAAAACACACACACACAAAAAAACCAGTTGATCCACGCTGCAGGCCGGAATTTTTCTTATTTTTACTAGATATATTACATATACCTAGGAAGATATTGAATGAGTTCGTTAACTAGCATTATTCCTCTTGAACCTTTTGAGTGATAATTAAATATTTTTAGAAAAAAAAAAGGTTTCACGTTTTTTGGATTAATTTTACGAATTGTTTGGGATTAATCGTAAAACAATTGAATCTTTTTTTTTTTTTTTTTTTTTTTTTTTTTTTTTTTTTACGAAAAAAGCAATTTTTTCATTAAGAACCTCATGATTTTTCATATACGGTATTAACATAAGCCTACAGTTTGTCTCGGCTGTCGGGTACGATTAGGTCATTGGTGACCTGTAAGCCTTAGGTGTGAAATCAGATACTTTTCTGCACCACTTTTTCGGAGTTATTTTTAAACAGCTAACATAACTTTTTTGTTTCTTTTACGACAAGAAAACTATTTTCTTATTAATACCCGCTTGATTTTTCATAAACAGTGTACGCATAAGCCTGCTGTTTGTCCCGGTTCTGGGTAGAAATCGGTACAATTGTGACCTGTAAGCCCTAGGTGTGAATATCAGCAAAAAAATTGCCAAGTTTTATCCTATAATACGTAAAATGTTAGTATTGCGATGAGTGACGTATAAGATCGAGTCGTCACTATGGACACGGCGTCGTGGGACTAATGATGCCATCACGTGAAGCTTGAAGTGATGTCATTTCGCTGCTAGTGCTATCATTCGTCTTCAGAATAACTAACGCTACGCCAGACCACAGAGCTTACGAATGGCGGGAATTGCCGTATGTCCAAGAAGAACCCAACGGAAAAAGAAACACGCGATAAAAGACAGTTACAACAATTTATTAATATTTCAAAATAGTAGACAAACAAACAAGTAGTGAATAGTCGCTATATCGCAGAAGGAACTTGATGTGGCAACTCTGGATTGCCGTGTGTCCGTCTTTATTTCTATGTGCCAGTGTGTGTGGATCAGAGGGTGCGTTAGTGTAGAAGGAGATGGATGAGAAAGACTGATAACCTTAAAAATAGGAACAACTTTGGGCTGGGGTCCAATCTAAATTTCATCATACAGGATCAGACTTGATGTACTTGTCTTTTTTTCTTTTAGTGAGGTAAGAAGTAACTCCTCACTAAAATAGATATGTAATTGTAGTCAATTTGCGGGTACAGTTCAATAACTTTGCTAGAATAGCTTGGCGCCTCCAGGCGTCTGTCAGCTGTTCTGTCACCACCCTTGAACCATGAAGTTTGATCTATTTCCTTTGTTGTAATGTTGTCTTCAGAGAAAAACTCCTAAATTCGTTGGGATTCAAGGTTTTAACGAGTGCCTACTTACATAGCGTGTAAAAAGAAGGGTGTAATATCTTAGCTTAAGTTATGACAAACGTGGAGAAGCTCTGTTACTGAAGAATTTTTGCACTCAAAGTATTTCTGATCAATATTTCCTCCAACGCCTGATCGAAAGTATGGCGTACGTTGATCTGGAGGTGCCCAGTCACCGCTGGATTTGTCCGCATCTACTGTCCTCTCTAGTCCCTTCACCTGACTGCAACTACTTGCTGCTACCATCCGAACATAAACGATTTATATGAAAACAAAGACCACTGTATACATCCGTTTTGCAATACACTGGCTTCCATCTGCTCAAACCACAAATGTTTCACTATCGTATTTGTTTCCAAGATGACAACAGAGATGTTTTCTATGAGTACAACGCGTACGTTCTGCACACTTTATTCATAAACCTACATAAAAATAGCAATAAAATAAATTCGCCAGACCTTTACTTCCAGCTTCAAACTTTTAGTCGGTTTGGCCCTTTCAGGGCATTGACCAACACGTTTTTATTTATATTTATGCATGTAGTTCATTCATTCATTCAGTCCTCTCTGCGCCGTCTGGTGCTTGAGGCGACGGCAAGGGAGCGCCACTTTTGTCTGTCAGCTGCTATTTTGGGTGCTGTTTGCAGAGTAAGGCCTCTGTTCTTGAGCTCTCGCTCCACGGTTCGGCGCCACGTCTCCTTTGGTCGCCCACGGTTTCTCTTCCCCTGTGGTGTCCATCTCAGTGCCACCCTTGGTAATGAGTCAGGTGACATTCTGCAAACGTGGCCTAGCCATCTCCATCTCCGTGTGGCGATGGTTTCAGCGATGCTGTCTGCGCCTGCTCTCTTCCGTAGTTCCTCGTTTGTAATCATGTTTGGCCAGAAGACCTTCATGATCCGTCGCAGGCACTTGTTCTGGAAGACATCCAGCTTGCGTTCCGTAGCGGTAGTGGATTTCCAGCATTCTGACCCATATAGAAGGACACTCAGCACGTTGCTCTTAAAAATACGGAGCTTGGTGTGGATGCTCAGGCTTGTGGTCCTCCAGATGGGTTTCAGCATTGCGAAGGCTTGGTTGGCTTTGCTGATTCTTGTGGTGATCTCCCTTGTGCAGTCTCCATCTGTGGTAACCTTGCTGCCCAGGTACGTGAACTCGTCCACCTCTTGCAGAGGTTGGTCATTGATGGTGATTGGGTCGCCCACTATGGTGTTCTTCCTCATGACTTGAGTCTTCCTAATGTTGACCCCGAGACCTATGGAGCTTGCTGACTGTGTCAACTGTTGTGTCTTCTGTTGCATGTCCTGGTTTCTGCTTGCCAGCAGCCCGATATCATCGGCGTAGTCGAGGTCATCCAGCATTGAGGTCAGCGTCCACTGAATTCCCTGCCTCCTTCCCTCTGTGGTGCGGCGCATGATCCAATCAATTGCCATTGAGAATAGGATTGGCGAAAGAATACATCCTTGTTTCACTCCGGTTTCCACCTTAAACGGTTCGGTGAGCTGGTTGTTGTGGACGACTCTGCACTCAAAATTCTTGTACAGGGACCTGATGACGTTGACAAGTTTCTGGGGGATTCCATAGTATCGCAGGATTTTCCAAAGGGAGTCTCGATGCAGACTGTCGAAGGCCTTCTCAAAGTCTACAAAGACCACATAGAGGGATCCATTCCATTCGTTAGACTGCTCAAGGATCTGTCTCAGTACGAAAATATGGTCAATGCAGGACTTGCCTTTCCTAAAACCTGCCTGCTCCCGGCGAAGGATGCCATTCACTGCTGTCGTAATGCGTTCAAGGAGAATGCGGCTGAAGATCTTGCTGGTGAGGGATAGTAAGGTGATGCCTCGCCAGTTGTTACAGTTATGCATGTAGTTCAGTGCCCAAATAAGGTCAAACAAACATGCACAAATCTTTTTATGTCTCCGATGTTCCGATGTTTTCGTGTCAAATGATAGGTCACCTCATTAACTTAAAAGCAAGATGAGGATTTCATTCAAAGTCTACCGTATTGTTTGGAGCTCAGATACGTTTATCTTTTAAAAACATTCAGAGTTGTTCATATTTTTGGGCTTATAATGCTGATCCATTTCCCTCCTCTCTAAGTCAACCTCTGATCAACACACACGTCGGCGCACACAAATAAAGACGGACACACGGCGCTTCCCGCCATTAGTACTCTCTGTCAGCTCGTGTATCGACAGGAATCCATCTCCTTCTACTTTAACCCACCCTATGATTCACATACACTAGCACACATAAATAAAGACGGACACACGGCGATTCCCGCCATTCGTAAGCTCTGTGATCTGGCGTAGCATAGCTATTCTGAAGAAGAATAATAGCACGAGCAGCGAAATGACGTCACTTCAAGCTTCACGTCATAGCATCATTACCCACGACGCCGTGTTCATAGTGACGACTCGATGTTATACGTCACTCATCGCAGCACTAACATTTGACGTATCAGAGGATCAACTTTGCAATTTTCTTGCTGATTTTCACGACTAGAGCTTACAGGTCACAATTTGTCCGTCCTAATCCTACCCCAGGGCCGGGACAAATAGCAGGCTTACGCAAACACTGTTTATGAAAAATCATGCAGGTATTAATGAGAAGATAGCTTTTTTTGTAAAAGAAAATTAAAGTTATGTTAGCTGTTTTACAAATGACTCCGAACAAGTGGTGCTGAAAATTGTCTGATTTTACACCTAAGGCATACAGGTCACAATTGACCTAATCGTACCCGACAGCCGAGACAAACCGTGTAGGCTTATGTAAATATTTTATATGAAAAATCATGCGATTTTTAATGAGAAGGTTGGGTGTTTTTTTTTCGTAAAAAAGATTCAATTGTTTTAAGATTAACCCACATAATTGGTGAAATTAATCCCAAAAACGTGAGTTTTTTTCAATAAATATTTTATTATCACTCAAAAGGTTCAAGAGGTACAATGCTGGTTAACGAACCCATTCAATATCTCCCTTTTATCTAGTTATATGCAAAATATCTAGTAGAAATGAAAAGAATTACGGACTCCAGTGTGGATCAACCGGTTTTGGTGAAACGGGGCCATTTTCTCGCCAATGAGCATCTTAACCAAAATATCGAAAAATATTGTCCCGAGATAATTGTTTTAGGGACAATATCCTATAATTTCAAGCTTGTCCGTCTTGAAAGGCGGGCTCTAGTCGCTGTCACACACACACACACACACACACACACACACACACACACACACACACACACACACACACACACACACACACACACACACACACACACACACACACGCGCACGCACGCACGCACGCACGCACACACACACACACACACACGCACGCACGCACGCACGCACACACACACACACACACACACACACACACACACACACACACACACACACATACACACACACGCGGCGCTTTGACGCCAAAAAGACGTTCTCTAGCAAGGTTTGCGTAGCTAGACGTGACGTCATTTTTATCTTGTTATCTTCTTTGCCAGAATTTCTGTCCTGCATGCCAAAAACGTCATGGGCATGCTCCGGAATGCGCTCCGGCCAGCTTCATTTCAAAGTCTACCTTATTTTTTAAATACGGTAGACAAAAAGACATTGTCACCTACATTATAATATTAAAAACGTTTTCTGACATCGCATCGCGAACATCTTCATGATTTAGGAAATACTTCTGTCTGACAAAAGCCATTTTTTTCCCAATAGAACGAAAAGCGAGATTTTCATATAATACAATGAAAATCCAGATTTTTAATAAAAATGGACATACTGGCTTTAGACAGATCAGGGCAGTATTCTGTTCACGATGGCGCTAGTGAAAAAAATAGATCAATGCTGTGTATTAACGCATTCAGCCCCAACACACCACAGGAAGATATGGATTGGCCATGATAGTTCAAGGGTGGTGCCGGCCAGAATAGCTTGGCCCCCTATAGGCACCAAGCTATTCTGGCACCACCCTTGAACATCATGGTCGATCTGTCTCCTGAACTGTAATTAAGTCCTAAGAGGACAACTCCAAAATGTGGGTTTTTCGTACCTGGGACACAATGAGTTAATGTAAATCGTGTCAGTATAATCGCTTTTCTCCGCGTCGGCCTGCGAGCTACGTGAGGAATGTCTTGCATTATGCGGGCTTTTGTCCGTCTTCCACTTCAAACAGGGTTGGGCCCAAACATGGAGGGGCATATGTTTTACCACGTCAGTCATAGACCAGCTCCAACCCCTCCCACCCCCACCCCCCCTGCCCTCTTTTGTCCGATCTTTTAAATGGTGGCCATCGAGCAAGTGCCGTGAATTCTCATGAGCCACAGCAACATGACGAGCTCATGAAAATGCACGCCACTATCATGGGCTCACGAAAATGCACGTCACTAGCATGATGGGCTCACGAAAATGCACGTCACGAGCATGGGCTCACGAAAATGCACCCCACTAGCATGGGTTTACGAAGAGCTGATGCACGCCACTATCATGGGCTCGCGAAAATGCGTCGCTAGCATGGGCCGGCTCACGAAAAATGCACGCCAATAGCAAGGGCGAACAAAAATGCACGCCACTTGCAGATGACAAGAGAAGATGTTTCATCGTTAAGTGGTCAAGTAAACGGATCTTTGCCGCGCTGAAGTGCTAACGAAATACAAAAACGAATCGGTGGGAAGGAAAATGCATAGGCTCGATGACCTTATCTATGTAAATTAACTTGATGTACGGGTGTAAATACTGCTGTACAAGGGCCGACCGAGGCTGACTTCTGTCCGAACTCATTTAGCGCTCTAAGATAACTCATTCAGCCCGATGCACGTATTTCCCAAATTTTGGAGGCGTCATGTGTTGCAGGAGATGGATCGACTAACCATGATAATTCAAGGTTAGTGCCAGATTAGCTTGGCGCCGAATTATCATGGTCGACCCATCTCCTGCTGTAGTGCGTCAGGACTGAATGGGTTAATCATTTGGGCCGATTGTGTCCCTTTGCTTATCAAAACGTTTAAATCTAGATAGTCACGTGCCGGAAACTGATCCGCGATCGACCATGACGTGTCAAGATGGCTACACTCTAACCTTTTGGCTGTCGGTAGCGCTTTTTGTCGCGATGATTCCTACAGGAATCATCGCAACAAAATGCGCTACCGACAGCCAAAGGGCAAATCAGGTGACTAGCCTTTAGCAAATCCCAGAGCTACATCAGTCTAGTCATTCAATTCACTACCCTCGAACTACGATGGATATAATAATAAAGGTAATTTGTATAGCGCCTAATTGCCAAGGTGGTCTAGGCACTTTACAATCACAAAAATGAATCACAAAGCCCCCCCCCCTCCTCTCCCCCCCCAAAAAAAAAAGAAAAAGAAAAAAAAAAGAAGAAATAAAAAGAGAAAAAAGGAAGAACCGCCCCAAAAAAAACCAAAAAAAAAAACCAAACAAAAAATCCAAAAAACAAACAAAGAAAAACCCCCACCAACAACAACAAAACAACAACAACAGACAAAGAAACAAAGAAAGAAAGAAACGAACAAACAAACCGAAAACAAACACACACAAGAAGAAAAAACAACAAACATACATTACAAGGAGCAAAAAACTAAGCATACAGCTAAAAACAAGCTGACACTAAAAAAACAAACAAAAAAAAAAAAACATCGCGCACACACACGCACACACATATGCACACACACACACACACACGCACACACACACACACACCATCACACACACACACACATACACACACACACACACACGCACACACACACCATCACACACACACACACACACACACACACACACACACACACACACACACACACACACACATGACTGATGAGCCGGCAGACAAAATGGCCTTTAAGTATATGCAACAGAGAAAAGGTGTGTTTTAAGTTTGGATTTAAAAATGGAGAGAGATGATGAGCGACGCACGTTAGCTGGGAAGGCATTCCGTGTAATGCAACCAAAATACGAAAATGCGCGATGACCTTGAGTGACCTTGTTACGTCTTAGGGATACGTAAAACACGAGTGTCTGAAGCAGGGCTTAGTGAGCGTGATGGTGTATACAGCTGGACAAGATCTTGTGGTGGTTCATACTTAGGACTGAGCAACAGTATGAAAGAGAAATAAAGTTGTATTTCATTTTTCAATCATTTCAAGGTCAGTTTATCATTTCGACCTATTCTATTGTATGAGCAATCTGCATTTTTCGATTTACTTCATTTCAGGTCATTATTTGTTATTTCAAGTTTAATCCACTATTTCGACCTCAGTCATTTTAAGGCTGACCCACATTTCTCGGTCCATTTCATTTCAGGACATTGTTTTGTGTTTTTTCATGGTCCATCCGTCATTTCGACCTAGGTCATTTAAAGGCCGATCCGCAATTTTCCATCCATTTTCCATCCATTTCATTTCAGGTCACTTTGTATCATTTATTTCAAGGTCATTATCACTTCCACTCACGTCCTTAATTCTACAGCCGATTCACATATTTTTAGCTGTTTATTCCATTGATATTTTTTTCCATTTTGTTTCATGTTCAAGCCATTATATATTTCGACCTATGTCATTTTTATGGCTGATCCACTTTTCCCGATTCATTTCATTCCAAAGGCGATTCATCAAACGCTAGCTCCGACAGTAGAGAAGCTAATAATAATAATAATAATACCGTTATTATATAGGCGCTTTTTCTCAATTTTGGGGAAATCGACTCAAAGCGCCGCGCCTGAAACCAACACACACACTCACAAAACAGGCACGGATTTACGCCATTAAGACAACACAGTACAAGACAAACGAGGGCCAGTCAGCTACTGAAGTTACAGAGAATTTTTGATCGCTTGTATTGAAATTTGTAAAGTGGCCTGAGACCGGTACCAAAGTGGGGGGGGGGGGGGGGGGGGTGGAAGAACCGGAGTACCCGGAGAAAGAACCCCGACAGTCCGCCGAATTAACGGTGACACTTACCAGAGGAGAAAAGTCCAACGCCGGAACCCGGTATCGAACCGCGCACCTCTGGCATTGGTGGCAGGCGCCTTAACCACTGCGCCACGGACCGCCCCACGAATATTGACAGTAAGGGTGTGAACACCACACTTGGAGGCGTCTAACACTTGAAAGATGACTGATTACTCAAATTACGCACAGTCCTTAACCTATTTGGCCCACAACAACGTTACTGAATTGACTATGATAGTTCAAGGGTGGTGTAAGAATAGCTTGGCGCTTAGAGGCGCCAAGCTATTTTGGCACCACCCTTGAACTAAAACGAACCCTTGAACCCTGGAAGTAAAATGATCGATCTGTTTCTCAACTGTCTTGCAGTCTCCAAAGGACAAGCCACAGATGTGAGAACTTTGGCCAGAGCGAAAAATGTTTTAACTCTTTGTATTCCAAGAGCGAAATCCCCAAACTGTGCCGTTGTCCTCTGAAGACTGCAGTGCAGTGCAGGACACAGATCGACCATGACGATAGTTCAAGGGCGATTCCAGAATAGCTTGGCGCCCAAAGGCATTTCTGGCATCACCCGCCCTTGAACTATCATGGTCGACCCATACCTTGCTGTGGTGTGTCTGGGGTAAAATGAGTTAACTCATTGGAGGCATATGGGGCATAAAAAGGCGTATCCCGACTGCAGCACATCTCGAAAACGTTAACGGCAGCGGCGGGCTCATTGAATACGGTTTGACAAGGGTGTGCGATACACTGATCAACACTCTTTGCTTTCGCACAACGTCAGTGGTGAGAAGATCTCGAACAAACATAATATTGGGCGACGCACGGAAAATGGGCGAAAGTACGTGCTGGACTCACTATCTCAATTACACCAGTCATCTAGGCAGCTGCAGACGCTCGTGAGAATCTAATGCCGCTGGTAGATAAAATGTGCTGGTTTAGTATCGGAATACTGCAGCCTAGGAGCTCATGAGAATCTGCGCTTCTTGCGGACACCAAATGATACTCAGTCTTCAGAGGGTCTGTAACCTGGAGTTGGGCGTAGGGCCGCACTGGCACATAATATGTGAATAATAACAAATGTAGATAGCCTAAGTGAGAGAAAAAAATCACTTCGACATTATTATTATGTCGAAGTGATTTATTTCACATTTATCCACATTTGTTATTAGTAACGGAGACAGAAAATGCAGGGTCGCATTTCTTCTGGTCTTTAGAAACCAAACAACAAACCACCAACCACCACAAGTATAGGGTTGACTGGTTTAACTCTTTCGAGACGTGCCGCGAATCCGGATGCGGCACGTCTCGAAAGAGTTAACCCCTTCCCTGCCACTGCACGTATATATATTGTATTTCTGAAATCGTTGTTCATTCAACGATCAATAGTCACAGTCGTCCAGGTCACATGGATACAAATTGATTTCAGCAAGAAACATAAATTTTCATGAGTCCCCGCTACTGCGGGGGCTCATGAGGATCTTAGTCTCTTGCAGTTGGATCGTGTTCACTTTTTCTCAGCAGTCAAGGGGTTAAATGTGTGTTCACCAACAACTTGCTTTCTCGATTTTGTTAGAACCCAACCCGAAATGTGTTTTATTTTAATGATTTTATTTAACTCATTCGCGGCCAGACGCATCCGGATGCGCGGCATAAGCCGCGCATCCGAATGCGGCTTTCCGCGAATGAGTTATGGTTTATTTATGTGTTTTTATGTCATAACCTGTACAAGTGCAGCCAGTGGCTAAAGCAGTGAGACAATTGTGAAGTCGAACGTCGTTTCTCTTGTCTGATTTTGTTGTTCTTTTGTCAATGATAGTCTGCAGTGACGCCAGAAGTCGGTGGCTTCGTCAGGAACTCTTTCTACGGGTGCACTTTGTAAAATTTTGAATAATTAAAAAAAAAATGCCCACAACTGAAATTAAGGCGCCTTGGACAGCTCCTCCTAACGAATATTTAATGTGCCCATGAACTGGACAATAACGTATATGACCCCCCCCCCCCCGCCCCCTAAATAAATGATATTTTACTGTTCTGTGCAGTTAGGTTTCAAGGGCTTTAATGAAATACACAGCAGTGAATGAGTATTCAAGACGAAATAATGTACTGCAAACTGTTCCCATATAAACCCACATCAGTCGTCGGAAAGAGATGTGATAAAGGGAGGGGGTGAGAAATTGAAAGGGCACGACTCACGACTGAGTGTGTGAGGAGTGTGTGCATAGTTACAGTAGTTGTGAAAAGTTATTAAAATATGACCGGCCGAGTGTGCTTCATTCGCACGCATGTTTTAGCACGCGACGGGACTCCACCCCCTTTTCATCTTTTCACATGCTTCATACCCACAAGTGGGGAACTCGACTAAGCAAACCACGGAGGTCGAGTCTCTCAGCCAGCCCCTCCCGTGTGCAAGAGACATAGATTTTCATGAGCCCCCTGCGACAGCAGGGGGCTCATGAAAATCTGTGTCTCTTGCCATGAAGAATCGAAACAACTGGTCTCTTCACTCGTACATAGAAAGTCGTTGGAGTTCAAACGGCCTGAAAGCCGTACAAAGCGAACACCCGGTGCGGACATCGTCCGGCCAAGAAACACAGCTGCACATTTATCATAAAAGAGAAAGATCACCAAGAGCCCTCATATTATGCAAGAGCTGATCAAGATCTTTGCAATATATGACTCGGAAGGCGGTCGGCAATGGCAGTCACCACAAAACTGCTTGTGTAAAGAACCCGCTGCTAAATCGGGAGAGAGGTTCAAACATGATTGTCAGATTGAAGCAAGAAGTAGGCTAACAGTTACGGGAGTGGGTGCGTGCGTGTTTTCTGATCTTCTTTGCTGATACTGAAATCACACTCTGCCGGTTTAAAGATGCCTCTCTCAATATTTTCGAGGTCGCAAACCATTTTGAGCTTCTTTTTTTTTTAAATTATTTTTTTAAAAGCAAATACATATACCATACAAGACACCAACGTAGACGCACTAGTTCACGTATAAGATTAAAAAAAAAAGTTATTTAAGACCATTTTCAAAGTTATCATTACTTTGACATGTGTACTATCTCTGGTAGTTTTGTATGGAACCATCATCTATGGCATCATCAGCGAAGTGAAACTTTGATCAATTAACTATATAATCACTTTCACTTGTAACATTTCTGAGCACATTGACATCACCTATTACGTCATCCTTTGTTTAAATTGTGGATGCTATTTTTACATCTAGTCACATGGCAACAGTGGCTGAAGAAGCAGACGTACTCCCAATATGGTGTTAGATTTTATTTTTTTTTCATCGTAAAGAATCTGTTTTCGGGTGATTTTTTAAGTGAAAACAGCGGCCGAACCGTGCAGCATCTGCTGAGAGGCAGGCAAGGGGGAAAATGGCTGTACACTGTTTTGTTAGATTTGATCCAACTCCAGCAAAGCTAGACATCAAATTCAACAATGTGCAGTTTACTGTCGACTTTGCTTATGACAACAGTTGGATATAACAACACTGTTTCTCAGGCTTACGTCGCGACCACATTTTTCTGTCGAGAAAAGTGAACAACATCCAACTGCAAGAGACACAGATCCGCTTGCGAGCCCACGCTAATGCGGGTTCTCATGAGGATCTATGCCTCTTCTTGAGCCCAATTGGTATCCATGCTTCTTGGGCGGTTTGCTGTTTGGTCGTTGAATGAACAAAGATTTCAGAAACAGCAATGTACGTACAGTGGCAGCGAAGGGGTTAATTTTACAAATAAATTCCAAAGAAATAGAGAGGCCTAGACAGGACAATTACAAAGCAACGTATTAACCCATTTGACCCCAAGGCCGTATTTTGGACGTGTCACCTAACGACTATATTCCAGCTGCAAGAGATCTATTTAACGATCACGATGACTCAAGGGCAGAGTCAGATTAGCTTGGCGCCATCAGGCGTAGAGCAATTCTGGCTCTACCCTTGAGCTATCACGGTCACCTGGTGAAGTGCGTCGGGGCTAAATGGGTTAATCTTTCGGGCAAAAAATAAATAGACATTCTTACAGAAGTGGACTACATGTACGTATCGTTTTTCGCTGAGGCAAGAAATATTTTTAAACTCATTCAGCCCGACGCGCACGTATTTCTCAAATTTTCGAGGCGTCATCTGTTGCAGAAGATGGGTCGACCATGATAATTCAAGGGTAGTGCCAGATTAGCTTGGCGCCGGTCAGGCGCCAAGCTAATCTGGCACTACCCTTGAATTATCATGGTCGATCCATCTCCTGCTGTAGTGCGTCAGGGCTGAATGGGTTAAGCGCGTTTCTTTCTTTCAGCTTGTGCATTTATTTGCACTTGACCCTGGCAGTCAGCTTTCTGGTGTGAATTTTGTATTTTTTTTAAATTATTTTTTACTCTGGACGTAACCAGAACAACATTTTATTTCCTTGGCATTTTGTTTCAACCAACATTTTGTTTCAACCGACATATTCTGCATCACTGATGTAGCAAATAGCTATTTCAGTGGGAGGGTACCGCCAGGATATTGATCGAGGGTCGACCTCGACCTCGAATCGATACATTTGACCCTGCTTTGTTGCCCTTTTCAGCGTCCTTGCACTGTGCACTGTGCATAATTATAATCCGATAGAGTACAGTTCTAACTTGAGTTTAGGCACATTCCTTTCTAAATGCACACGTACCGATGACCGATTTCCTATTGTATTAGAAGGCTACTTCGGGCAGACTGACTTTCTAACTTTAGCTTGCAATAGCTATACAGCGGTTAACCTGAAATAATTTGCCAGTTTGAGGATGTAAATTAGGCTGAATTGTCCATGCCAGCAAGAGGCATAGGTTCCCATGAGCCCCTGCGGCTGCAGGGCTCATGAGAATCTATGCCTCTTGCAGATTGAAGGCATTTGTTGAGACTGGTAAGTGCCTTGTTCCGATATTACTCTCAATGGATATTCCATGCGTTCAGTTCGGCACACACACTGTTTGCGGAAATAAACTGTTTCAAGTGCCTCTTCCTCGGTGAGTTCGTGACGGAAGAAATGTAGGCCTACACAAGTCCTCGTTAGTGGACGAGGGTCAGATCAAACGATACCGCGGCATTGTCCTGTGAGATTGTCACCGCTTAACTCATTTTGAGTTGAACTCTATATGTAACTCTGTGTAATTAATCGTACAATGACAACGTAATGATTGTCATGTATATAACTCCCCCCCCCAAAAAAATAAATAAATAAATAAATAAAATAAAATAAATAAATAATATAAAAAAAAATTAATAATAATAAAATGTTACGTTGTTTTTATAGCCTCTCATTAAGTAAGTCCGGACTTTTAAAAGAAAAACACCTGATTCTACTGCTTTTTTTTATAACATGTTTATGTGCATTATACACTAGAATAATTATTGTTTTAATGTGAAAGTTTAGCAAGTTGAATTCACTACAGAATCTGCGATCATTTTTAAAGAGACTCTCTCTCTCTCTCTCTCTCTTCCCCCCCCCCCCTCCCATGCACACACACACACACACTGACACACCGGCCTCCCCCAACCACCTCAACCACCCCTATTCCCCGCCCACCTCCCTGTATGGTCAGAGGCGTTGACCGGGCAGCATGGTGCAATCCTGATATCATTCCTCGCACATGACATGCCATTTTGTTTTTGGGGGAGGGGGGTGTGCGGGGTGGAGGTGGATGGGTGGGTGGGTGGGTGGGGGGGGGGGGGGACAGCAGACCACGTCTTATATAAACATCTATAGGAATATCCCACGTCACTGCCTCAATCTGCGGAAGTCAGTATGGCCTATCACCACCAGCGAGAGGCGTAGATGATTCTCATGCGCCACTGCGTCAGCAGGGGCGCATAAAAGTCATCTTTGCCTCTTACACATAAACGTGCTGCAGACGGGAGCTAAACTGAAAACAAGGCAACTTTTCCTTACTCACCTTGTCGTCACAGTCTATGCCTGAGTCTTCACTAGATGGGGGGGGGGGGGGGGGGGGGAGGGCTGACCCAGGGATTAAATACATGGGCCACTCCTCCTCACGCGCTGTGTCCCTCCCCCTTCCTGTGGTAATTTTCCCCTTTGTGCTTGCAGTCAGAGGAACAATAAAACGGCATGGGCGGGGGGCAAACAGTTGTAAGTTTACAAATTCTAGACGTTTCCAGATCAAACACAAGTTTCGTCATCCCAGGCTTCCAGGCTTTGCGGCACACGCTTTTGGAAATTCAGTTTCTGTAGACGCTTACATAAAACAGCGGGCAAACGGCAATGACTGACGCACGGTCAACTGAACATTTCCCCGTTTAATACTGAGAATAAGATAAAAAGCACGATTTCAATTATGAATTAAAAAAAATGAATTTTAAAAAGTTCATATTTGGAAACTATTATCACCTCCGCCCATGGTCTGTTGGTTTATTCACCGAAGATGAGGGTGGAAGTGAAAGGTTACTCAGTGAGCTAAAAGGTGTACGGGCCGAAGTCGGCCATAGTTGGTCCGCGCACACGCGTGCGCGGGCCAACTATGGCCGACGTTGGCCCGAAGACTTGTTGCTTGTTTCTGGGGTTCTCAGTGATTGTATACAGCGGCCGATCCCTCGTGTTAAGCCACAAAATAGACCGGGAGACTACAGTACGTGCCGACGGACACACTGGTAGGTTTACATCATACGGGTGTCGCCGGAATTCTTCGGTTCCGGGAAATTCCTACTGTTACTAGGGTACCACCCATCCAGAGTCTATAACAGATTCAGGGATTATTAAGGGCCTGGACGGGTGTGAGGAATGGGATGGTTGGGGTTGGGGTCATTATTTCCTAGACCTAACCGGCACCCCTCGCCCCACACCCCAACCCTTTGCCCACCGTTATACCTACACCTCTATTCCACGTCCAGGGAGAGAGAGAGAGAGAGAGAGAGAGAGAGAGAGAGAGAGAGAGAGAGAGAGAGAGAGAGAGAGAGAGAGAGAGAGAGAGAGAGAGAGAGAGAGAGAGAGAGAGAGAGAAATGTTTAGTGAAAATCTCACATTTTTTAAAAAAAATTAAATTTTGATTCACCGTCTTCTTATTGTTTTCTGTGTTTGTTTTTTAAGGGGGTGGTGTGGGTGATGGGTAGGAGGGACCAGGTGGTAGGGTGCGGAAAACCAGAAAACCATGACCGACCTCCAGATCCAACCTCTCTGTCTCTGTCTCTCTAGTGCCCGTAAAGGTCAGCTTACAGTGATGGGGCATCTATCGTATTATACGGGATCATTTACTTAACTCCTTCATTGCCGAGCAAAACATGAACATGATCCACCTGCAAGAGACATAGATCCTCATGAGCCCCCGCAACTGCGGGGGCTCATGAGGATCTATGTCTCTTGCTAAGACCAATTTGTATCCATGTTCCTCGGACGGTGTTGGCTTTTGGTCGTTGAATGAGCCAAGATTTCCCGGCGGCGAAACAAAAATTAGGCACAGTGGCCGGGAAGAGGGTAATAACTGAATCCTCTATAGTCTGGACAAAACGGCGGACGTCATGTCAGGCGAGTATAACTTGATACCATATCTTTTTGTTTAACAAAGT
The DNA here is from genome assembly GCA_036245525.1 of Semisulcospira habei. Classification (NCBI taxonomy): domain Eukaryota; kingdom Metazoa; phylum Mollusca; class Gastropoda; family Semisulcospiridae; genus Semisulcospira; species Semisulcospira habei. Next base: position 149,051,928 of record BTPG01000005.1, on the reverse strand, counting down.
TTCCTGACCTGATCATAGAGTGGAAAACACTACTGAACTATTAGCTAGTGCGTAGCGCGCGGTCACCCACGCTTGCCGCAGGCTTCATTGTCAGTAATTCTAGACTGTTCTTTACATAACAACCTTTCATACGACACCCGCCAGTATTTAATTCACCAATTCACCATAGCGTGATCATGGTCCCACACACAATGCCTCAAACTCGCCAACCCATTCATAAATCGGGTCACGATAGTACACCCGCTAATTCCGTATTCCCGGCCAAACCGGCATAATTATTTCCTCTGTGTCAGAATGTGTAAAGGACTCTGTCTCTGTCGGCAAGAGGTATAGATTCTCATGAGCCCCTGCGAATGCAGGGGCTTATGAGGATCTATGCCTCTTGCAGACGGAAAGAATTTGGCTGATGAAATTAGTGCGTACACTCTCACGCCCCCCCCCTCACCCCCCACCCTCCCCCATTGTTTGACATTCCACGCCAGATATAAATTTCATCCATATTAAAAATAGCTTTCTCGGTCATGCCTAGTCTATAACAGAAACCAAGGAACCCCATTTTAGACTGACACCCCTCTGCCCTAATTCATGCGCAAATTTAATGGCAAAGTAAGCAGTCAGTCACATCAAGGGTGACCAGCGCGAGAACGCGGCGGCAGGCCGGCGCCCCCCCTCCCCCTCCCCCCTCCCCCTCCCCCCTCCCCCCCCCGTATAATTCTGCGTATTGTCAATGGTCACTCATAGACTCATAGAGGACACATATATTACCCAAGACAAACATTAAAACCTATAATTGTTTACATAAAGTACTTCCTTATAACATGACGCGTTATTAATCTCTTCCCTGCCACTCGACGCACATATTTTTTCTAAAATCATTGTTCATTCTGCGACCAAACTGAAGCCGCAACGATCCAAGGAACACGGATACATATTGGTCCCGGCAAGAGACATATATCCCCATGATCCCCCGCGACTGCTTGGGGCTCATGAGGATCTATGCCTCTTGCAGCTGGATCGCGTTCACTTTTCCTCGGCAGAAAAGGGGTTAATGCGACAGGGTTGAACTGCGTGTGCTTGAAACTGTAGAGGAATGTCATTGTGTGCACGCGTGCGTTTTTAGCTTTAAATAGAATGAGAACATAACATAATTAATTTCTGCTCAGAGGAGACGGTAAACTGTAAGTCCTCAGAGCAATTACCCATAAATAAAGTATGCAAAGCCTACGAAGTACAGTCAAGCTCAGTATCTCATTAACCTCCCCTGGCAAATGACAGGATATGTGAAAATCTAAGATACTTTTGACATGCAGGTGGATGAGGACCTGCAGAGGACAGCAGGTTTCATCGGCCAGGCCGGTCTGCTGCCATAGAAATGAAACGAATGCGCAGAAAACGAAGAAATAAAAGATGTTAACTCATTCAGCCCTGACGCACTACAGCAGGAGATGGGTTGACCATGATAATTCAAGGGTAGTGCCAGATTAGCTTGGCGCCTGTCGGCGCCAAGCTAATCTGGCACTGCCCTTGAATTATCATGGAGTCAATCCGTCTCCTGCAACTGGTGTATAATTATTATTAGATGACGCCTAAAAAAATTGGGAAATACGGCCGTCAGGCTGAATGAGTTAAGATGGCCGACGGACGAACGCCGGTGGACTGCCGGGTGACAACCAGAAGCTATAAATCGGTCCGGTGACAATTACAGAATAGTGCCAGACTAGGCCTTGCACTTGAAAAACTAATCTGCCACTACCCTTGAATTATCATGGCCGATCCGCTTCAACCCACAGATGTTAACCTACACCGGCTTTACAAATGCCACCAAAAGTCGTGAACTATTCAGTCTGCTACAAAAGCGGCCATCTCTTTAACGTAATACATTACAATACCATAGGGCACCTACATTTTGGTCCGGTGTCGGCTTGAACCATATGGTGCCATTAGCTGTCTGTGCTGTACGGGTCTTTCTGCCGGATTCTTTTGTTTGACAGCTGAGGGCCGCCCGCTTGTGCAAAGTCACAATGACTGGGTCCTGCAAAAATCTGCGAGGTCACGCACCATCCCGGTACATAGATTCTTATTATTCTTATGAGAGGCACAGATTCTCATGAGTCCCTGCGGATCATGCAGGGACTCATGAAAATCTATGCCTCTTGCTATTTCGGAGTTGGGCTCTTTCGATCCGCGGCCGGCCCTTGCTTTGTTTACATATTACCTGACCCTTGATAGCTGCAGGTAGATTAACTGGTCAGTCAGTCTGGCCAGTGACAGTGACTATAATACAGAAACCAGACCAGCGTGCTACAAAAGGATCACAGACTAACCCCCTGCCAGAATGTTCCACGTCTATGAAAGAACTTCGTCAGCTCAGTACTATAGGCTGCAGGGACGCGTGCGCCCACGCCCAGTGAGCAAACTATCTTCGGCCTGATATCGAAGGGCCAACAAAGGCCGACCCGCTCGGCACGATGACTTATGTACTGGGCTGGCAATTTATTTTTTTTTCAGTATTATTTTATGGCACGGACCAGTTCAGCTGCACATTTTTTGACACATTCAAGCCTCTCAGTCTCGGACGGAAGAAGTGACAGAGTTTCAGAAAAAAGCTATTAATTTGGGCAAAGTCAAAACGCAGACAATAATTTGAGAAAGGGCTAGAGTCAGTCTTGGTAAGCAATAGACATATAGATTTACCATAGACCATGCGACTGAAGGCACTCATGTAAGTCTATTTCTTTTTCAGACGGATAAAAGGGACTGGTTAAGCACATACTGGCAAAGCCAAAACGCAAACATAGAGGGGCAGGCGGGGTGTCCACCCCTTATTTTATTGTTCATAGAATTAGCGGCGCTGAAGTGTAATGCAGTTAGGACGAGACGGCCAGCGAGGACACACCCACTCATATGGTTTAAGAGAGAGAGAGAGAGAGGTTGGGGTTATGACTGGGGATAGAGGTGGGTGGTGGTGTTGTGTCACGGCAAAGTAAGTCGAATCACTGATGAACATTTACCCCTTTAACTCATTCTACCCCAGACACACCACAACAAGACAACGATCGACCATGATAGTTCAAGGGTGATGCCAGAATAGCTTGGCGCCTATAGGCGCCAAGCTATTCTGGCATCACCCTTGAACTTTCCTGGTCGATCTGTGTCCTGCACTTCAATGCAGTCTTCAGAGGACAACGGGAAAATTTGCGGATTTCGGTGTTGGGGTAGAATGAGTTAATGAACACGATCCATGACCGCAAGAGACATAATTCGGTGGCTCATGAGGATCTATGCCTCTTGCTCAGACCAATTCATGTATCCATGTTCCTTTGAACGGTTGTGGATATGCTTTTGGTCGTTGAATAAACACAGATTTCAGAAACATAAAAGTACGTTCAGGGGCAGGGAAGGGGTTACTATTTTAGTGATCACGATATGTTAGCAAATCACGGATCCCGACGAATGTTATGTTATTAGTCACGAATTTAACCCCATTGCATGCGGGAGCATACGGAACAACATTCAAGAAGCATAGATCCTCCTGAGCTCCCGCTAAGGCAATGGCTCATTAGGATGTATGTCTCCTGATGATCTAATTCTCTTTCATACCCATATGTGCATCGAGAGTGGCTTTGTCTGCGATGGTTTTAACCCTTTGGCTTTTTGCGCTTTTTTGTCGAGGTGATTCCTGCAGGAATCATCTAGACAAAAAACGCTACTGACAGCCAAAGGGTTTGAAAACATCACGTCTATCCATCGACAGTGAAGGAGTTCATATATGCAGTGCCAATATTCGTACAACTATGGCAGTCAAATGGTACGGTTTTAACCCCTTCACTGCCGGAAAAATTCAAACACCATCCAAAGGGGTAATAGTTTGCAATATGCATACTGACGAGCAAACGAAATGCGACATTTTGGGAATCATCAGAAACACTTCAGTACGGTTTTTCCGATGATTAAAAAAATGTCGCATTTCTTTTGCTCGTCAGTATACTTTATAAACGTTTTTATTATGTCTTACAATAATCGGTAGGCTGTATGTCAAAGCAAAGAACGTTGCACTGTTGGTAACTGACGTTCTCCAGCAAGGTTTGCGTAGCTAGAGGTGACGCCATTTTCATCTTGTTACTTCTTTGCCAAAATTTCTGCCCCGCACTCCAAAAACGTCATGTGCATGCTCCAGAATGCGCTCCGACGAGCCTCATTTCAAAGTTGTTCCTTTGTTAAATAGGAACAACAAAAACCGTTGCATTGTTGGTAACACGTCTGGAGACTGTCTGCTTGAAATCCGCTATCTTGAGACTCGTTGTGTATGCTAATAATTTGTGCATACACCCACAAAGGCATTAATCCTTTGCGTTCGGTAGCGCTTTTTGTCGCGATGATTCTTGTAGGAATCATCGCAACAAAAACCGCTACCGACACCCAAAGGGATAAACTTTGCTAGAGGGGGCGAGGTGCTAAACAGTATGCTCAATGTCAAGCGCTCTTTTGACGCAAACTGCGACACGTCCGCACTTTGACGTCATCTTGACGTCACATGTTGTAGCTCGCACTTCTCACGAGCGAAGCATGGCGTTCCGGCTAAGCCGTGTAGAGGGTAGGCGGAGAAAGAACGGAAATAAAAGTATACTTTTTTTTGGGTAACATCAGCCCACCCTCTCCAACAAGGAGAGAGTTTAGTACATTACTGTTAGAAAACGTCAACTACACCTTTTAACAAATACATTTTCTAAGGTCAAAGTCACATTTAGGAGTTGACCTCTGGGGGCTACAAATCAGTGGCAGAAACATTTGGATATCCTGACAGTAAGGGTGGTGCCCTGAAAAGCTAAGCGCCTGCTTCAAGAGTGATGCCAGAATAGCTTGGCGCCATGGGCGCCAAGCTATTCTGGCACGACTCTTGAAGTTTCATGGTTAATCAGTCCACTGCTGTGACGTATCAGGGCTATATTTCTAGCCAATGCTTTGAGGGCTAAAATTTCTCAATAAATGGGTTTTCGGTGCTTGTCCTGCCTTAGTGAAGACTTGCTTATCCCATCTTTTCACAAGCGGCTTGAGTTGGTACACGAAACAGAGGTGTCGTTGCTGCCAGAAGTCTACTTTTTAAGATGTTCAAACTTCATAATTAAACAATAACTATGACATCACTTTCATAATGCCATCATAGTTACTTAATATTTATAAAGAACATTTACATTACCTGTTAAGTCATACTTTGTTGACACAGTGATGCCATTTTTACATCTTGCCACATGGCGCCATTGGCTAAAGAAGGCTTGTAATAGAGCCGACGTTCAGTTCTCCAATATAGTGTTGGATGTTTTTTTTCCCCATCATATTAAGTACAATATTCAAGTCGTACCTAGAAAATTTTATAAACTAACGTATTAAGCCTTTCTTGCCTAAGAAGGTCGCTTGTATTACTGCCTTTCTAAACCATCAGTGCCGGGAACGGTTTCATTCATGTTCATTAGTTTACTTTCAAGCATCCGCAAAGGGCTATTTGTGTATTTTTACTAGCTACAAAATTGGGAGGGACATTTGTTCAGTTTAATTCCCTAACTTTCATTGCAGCTTTAAATCGAACATTACGGTTTTTTACGTCATTGATGACGTCACGGAGTGCTTATGTGACAAATGTGCACCGCCCAAAGCGCGTTTCCTTGCTTTGCAGACTCCACAAAATCTAAACATTCAACAGCTCATTTCTTCTAAAAGGCATCCCACTTGCAACGGACGCTATCCCTTGATCATCCAGAGGCACAGATACTCATGAGCCCCCACAGCCTGCGGGACCTCAAGAGAATCTGTGCTTCTTAACTGCTCCATTATCTCTGTTCCTCTGACTATGGGAGGTTCAGTGTATTTTCGCGAAGCCTGCCTGTAAGCATCCGAACCTAGCCAATACCCTTTACTTTAAACCCTTCCTCACCAACGGACGTACATCTGTGTGTCTAAAAGCTGACCAAAAGCCACAACTGTGCAAATACCATGGACACAAAGTGGCCTCCGCAAGAGGCACAGATCCTCATGAGCCCCCGCATTGCGGGGGCTCATGAGGATCTATGCCTCTTGCAGTTAGATCGCGTTCAGTTTTTCTCGGCAGTGCAGGGTTAAACCCTTCGCTGCCGGCGGACGCAGGTTGTGTTCTTCGGAAATTATTGCCAGTTTATTCGACGTAAAACATCCCCAGCCGTCAAACCGATGGACATGCATACAAAGTGGTTTCAGGAAGAGGCATTTGCGAGGGGCTCATGAGGATCTAAACCACCTCTCGCAGTTGGATGGTGTTCAATTTTCCTCGGCAGTGAAGAGGATAATATGACATCGAACGATCTTTTAATGCCGGTAGCGCCGTGCGCACCTCCAGCCATCTAAACAGTTCTATATATATACTTGCAAGTTTATCGAATGGAATCTAAACAGTTCTTAAATAAGCCGGTTTATCGACATTCCACCATCTAGATCGTTCCTTAAACTGCATAAAAGCTAACTTACTTGCGTCGGCATCTGGCAATCTGTGTTCGTCAATCTACTACCGACCTGTTAGCATTCCGGCACTGAATTCCGCACCCGTCGCTTTTCTCATTAGGGCAAAACAAATGTTGGAGACGGATCGACCCGACCTTGAAAACTTTAAGGTAGTGCCCGATTAGCTTGCCGTCTTTGCAGGCGCTATAATCGGGCACTGCCCGTACGTCAGCTTTCAAGATCGATCCTTATCTTTGCGGCTTGTACGCGGTGATTTGTCAGGCGATTAAACGACGTGAGCCACTTAGTTCTGGAAGGAAAAGAGACGCTTCCAGCCGTAAGGTCCAAAATCACTGACCAGTACGCAGTACTGATTTACTAACCATTCACTTTTCATTGAGCGATCGGCATCTCAACAGCCACATACCTGACGTTCCGCAAGGCGCAAGGCGTATCCCAATAGGCCGCTGCCCTGTTTGTTGGTCCATAAAAGTAAGATTAAGTGTTCTTATCTCAACCAAAGAGATGGGCTTGTTCTGATAGCATGTCCGTAAAAAGGTCGTAATAAATCAAAGTTGCACAGATGCAGTGCAGCCTGAATTGATCAGTGTTAAGGTCGTACTGCATAAGCAATAGCTGTCCTTGTTCCCCCATAACCCGCCTTGAAGGGCCATCCGGCCATTATCACTCCGGGGCCAAGAACGTTAACCTGTTCAGTACCGAAAAAATCTGAACAGCACCCAAATGCAAGAGGTATAGATCCCTCACCGAACTGCAAGAGGTATAGATCCACCACCCAACTGCAAGAGGTACAGATCCCACACCCAACTGCAAGAGGTATAGATCCACCACCCAATTGCAAGAGCCCACATCTACCACCCAACTGCAAGCAAGAGGTATAGATCCACCACCCAACTGCAAGAGGTATAGATCCACCACCCAACTGCAAGAGGTACAGGTCCCTCACCCAACTGCAAGAGGTATAGATCCCTCACCCAACTGCAAGAGGTATAGATCCACCACCCAATTGCAAGAGGTATAGATCCCTCACCCAACTGCAAGAGGTATAGATCCACCACCCAACTGCAAGAGGTATAGATCCCTCACCCAACTGCAAGAGGTATAGATCCCTCACCCAACTGCAAGAGGTATAGATCCACCACCCAACTGCAAGAGGTATAGATCCCTCACCCAACTGCAAGAGGTATAGATCCACCACCCAACTGCAAGAGGTATAGATCCACCACTCAACTGCAAGAGGTATTGATCCCTCACCCAAATGCAAGAGGTATAGATCCACCACCCAACTGCAAGAGGTATTGATCCCTCACCCAAATGCAAGAGGTATAGATCCACCACCCAACTGCAAGCAAGAGGTATAGATCCACCACCCAATTGCAAGAGGTATGGATCCATAACCAACTGCAAGAGGTATAGATCCACCACCCAACTGCAAGAGGTATAGATCCACCACCCAACTGCAAGAGGTATAGATCCACCACCCAACTGCAAGAGGTATAGATCCACCACTCAACTGCAAGAGGTATAGATCCACCACTCAACTGCAAGAGGTATAGATCCACCACCCAACTGCAAGAGGTATAGATCCACCACTCAACTGCAAGAGGTATAGATCCACCACCCAACTGCAAGAGGTACAGATCCCTCACCCAAATGCAAGAGGTATAGATCCACCACCCAACTGCAAGCAAGAGGTATAGATCCACCACCCAATTGCAAGAGGTATGGATCCATAACCAACTGCAAGAGGTATAGATCCACCACCCAACTGCAAGAGGTATGGATCCATAACCAACTGCAAGAGGTATAGATCCACCACCCAACTGCAAGCAAGAGGTATAGATTCACCACCCAACTGCAAGAGGTATAGATCCACCACCCAACTGCAAGAGGTATTGATCCTCATAAACCCCCCGCACTTGCAGGGGCTCGTGAGGACCTATGCCTCTTGCTGACACCACTTTGAATCCATGTTCCCGGGAGATCTAGGGTTTTGTTGTCGAATTAATGAAGAATGCAGAAACACAGTCTGCGTCAGCTGCCACTGAACGGCTTAAACCTCGAACAAACCAACCAACCCAGTTGGCATCTTATCTCAATAGACTCAACCCCTTCTGCATGCACCCACTTGTACTGTAAAAGGAGTCTGTCACCTTTTTGGGGGACTGGATTTCAGTTTTGGGACGATTTGCGATTAAAGCGAGAGGGGCCATGATTTGTGTGATAGTGGGTCAACTCCCCATATTATGAGATTACCTCCCCCCCCCCCCCCTATTCACACACTCTTCTTAGCCTCTTGCAACACAAAGCTATGAACGAAGGACTTTTCTGCCCATACAAAAATTTCACGCGGAGCATATCACAGGAGAAACATTTCCAGCAATTCTTTAAAAAATTGTCTGTTAGTGTTTTCCGCAAACACTCTACTGCACTAAGTACCCCATGACTGCACTGTCGTCTGCAGCCTGCATACAACTGTGCACATGCCCCATATAAGGCTCTCATGAACACACGAGGTCGACTAAAATTACCCAAATTTTGCTCTTTTTCACACCACCTGTCATGCCTCTTGTTGCTCAAACCGCCCGAAAAAGACAAAAACAACAACAACAACAAATAATGAAGATTTACACCCTAAAACAAGTGCAAAAGGAGGATAAAAAAAAATCCAACTATTTCTTGCGGAATTGTTACTACATGCACCGGACCTGCCTGACAAGGGTCTTCCGGTTGATGTTGACCGCAGTCGGCCGGCGCACGAAAGTGCGAGGGTCAGCGGCGGCTAGACGTTGTTTGCTGGGTTACATCGCCAAAGCCGTAACTGTATATATCCAAGTAACTACTTAAACCAGCACGTATATATATATACGTGCTGGTTCAAGTAGTTAGTATATTTCAATACGGTAGACAAAAATGGACCCGATAGACTGTACTTGGTATACGCACGTAAAGACTGACCTACTAACCCGGCCATTGACCGGATGCCCGAAAATAGGTTAATTGTAACGAACATGAAGCTGTAAGAGACATTCACGGATGAAGATTTATGCCTCTGGCTGGCACCATTTTCTTTGTATCCAAGTTTCTTGGACGGATGAAGTTCCTTGGCGTTGACTAACAAAGGTGTCGGCGGGGAACTCGATCTGTGTCCACTGGCAGTGAAGGGGTTAATGGCGTTGTGCTTCAGTTTAGACCTTACGCCTGGGCTATCAAACGTATTAAGTCATAAGTCCTAGATCACAGACCAGCAGGCAAAGAGTGACGTTTGCTACAGAACATTGCTTTTGTTCCAACTGAAACAAGTTAACGGGCAGATCCAGGGGCATAAGGGAACTTGACAAAATACACGACAAAAATAAGGGAGCAAGGTCACAGGGGGAGAAAACCCAGGTAGGACAGTTAAGGCAAGAGTTGTGCCCCTGACTCGTAGCGTCTTGACGCTCCGAGTCACAGGGGCACAACTCTTGCCATAACTCAGTTCGGTTTTCTCCCCCTCTGGCAAGGTCGAAGAGTCAATCACTTGGGCGGAAGCGATCTGGTTTGCAGCACTACGCGTACGTGTGCCATTCTGACAAGTAATTAGGGCCTTGTCTGATTTTGGCGCCCGCACTCCTTGCCAATAATACATTTTTGGCGTGTTCCGACCTTGTCCCGCCTTTGCCGACTGTTGGCCGAGGGGTACGCATACACGTGAAAGTTAAAACGCTGAACATCCGAACGAGTTTTAAAGTCAGTCGGCAGCAAATTAACTCATTCAGCCCCGACACACCACAGCAACTTGACTTGAGACATGGATCGAGCATGACAATATGATAGTTCAAGGGTAGTGCCAGAATAGCTTGGCGCCCATAGGCGCCAAGCTATTCTGGCATCAGCCTTGAACTAGCATGCTCTATCTGTCTCAGTCTAGAATTGTAATGCAATCCTTCAGATGGCTACTTCAAAATGTTGCGATTTCGGTCAGTCCTGGGGCAAAATGTGTTAATGTGTTTTTGTTTATCCGTTGGTGCCTACTTGGAAACAAAACAAGTGATGGGAGGCATTCGAAAGAACAATGATGCATTAACTCATTCAAAACATGATTCATCCGGATACGTGACATGAAGCCACTTATCCCAATGGAGCACGTCTCGAATGTGGTATTGCTCAGGTCAGTTCATTTCGGTCAAAATGGGATCTCTGCGTTCGGAAAGGCCCATACGCGCTCCACCCCACCCATCAAAAGTCTTTTGAGTTCCTTTCGATGTCGCACCAATATTGGTCTGTTTTTGGTTTACCATGGAGCTCTCACTTTCGTTCAAGTCTGCCCAACGCCCGCTGCCCCTCTCTGCCTCGGAGGCGATCGACTGTGAGGTGCCCTTGGCTCTGTTCTTGGAAATACTTTCTCAGGTATTGCCATTGTTTGCCACTAGTTTAAATGGCACACTTCTTTGTTATCTGCCCTCATTCAGGAAGGAAGTTAGAGGCAACGGGAAAGAGGCAAATGGTTAATGCAAGCAATCTAGGAAACAACTGGGAATGGTGAGCAACTAAGCTTCTCGCAGACAGAAAATAGTCACTTCAAGATTTACGTTAAATAGACGTCAACCATCTGCTGTATGTTTGTAGCAAACCAACTCAGCCATAATCCCCAGCTTTAAGTGCTGGTTTGTGATTTTGGACCTTACGGGCGTAGGCCGTACGGTCCAAAATCACAGACCAGCACACATGTAAACACCGCTATAAAAAAAAATTCCCTGGTTTTCGCCATTGACAGATTTATATCATTGGCTTCTAGCAGATTTACCTTGGGTACGTGCACTTCATTTTGAGGACATTTCAGTCCCAAATAACTCCACTCGACTTGACTGGGCTAAGCAAGCCAAACGCCACCGATTTGCAACTGACAAGCATAGATGCTCAGGAGCCCCGGCCTGAAGCTTGCTACGATCAGAACCTGGGCGGGTTTCATGAACATCAGTGTCATCCCGGCCGCGTTAACTCATTCAGGCCTGATTCACAACAGAAGCACATGGGTCGACCATGATAATTCAAGGGTAGTGCCAGATAGCTTGGCGCCTGTCGGCGCCAAGCTAATCTGGCACTACCATTAAATTATCATGGTCGATCCATCTCCTGTAACAGGTGCATAGTCGTTAGATGACGCCTCGTAAATTTGGGAAATACGTGCGTCGGGCTGAATGAGTTAAAGCCGTTTACGGTGGTCAATACACACATGGCTGATCAGTCTGGCCTGCAAAAATGAACTTAGCCGGCCCTGAAAAAGGCATAGATGGCCACCGTTTTATCGCCGGGTCGTTGATGGCCCGCACGCGTAATTTGTACTCCCAACCGAGTTCCGTAACACAAGCTCCACTCGTAGTTCTGCTTGTCGGCAGAACTACGCGTTGAACTTGCGTTATTTTGCAGCCCGAATATAGGTGTTAATGTGCTCCGGCCTACTACTGCTGATATAGGTCCGAACACCTATTGCCTCAGACAGAGGGAGCCAGCTGAGGTTCAGCTTACAGCGTTCGACAACTTGAGAAACCAAAACAAACCGGACTGGGCTCGAAAGCTATATATCTTCAATAACCGCCGTTTGTAAACAGTCCTCGATTGGGCGTATCCTAAAATAGGACAGTACATATACTGGGGAGATTTAGACGGATAATAAAAAGCTTGCCAGCGCTACTCTCCCGCATTCCAAGCTTCCGCACCAGTCGTCAACACGGGTATATACAGTGCGCAGGAGGCCCATGGGCTAACTGAGAGTCCGAAATAGCTCGGGCGGTTAAGAGACGGAGCAAGAGAGCGAAGGGAATCGCCGGGTCGTGGGTTCGAGTCCCCGTTCCGGCCCCGGTAGCTGAACTCGCAATCCAGGCAAAAAAGACGGGCTTGTTCCATAACATATCCGTTGAAAGGTCCTGGTAAATCAAAGTGGCACAGTTGCAGTGCGCCTGAATTGATCAGTGTTCAGGTCGTAATCCCTGTCCCTCACAACCCGCCGGTCAGGGCCGTCCATTATCACTTCGGTGCCGTGGACATTAAACCCCGAACTAACCAATCTTGGGCCAACTCGGCCACAGTTGGCCTGCACACGGACCAGGGCCAAGTGCGGCCGACGTCGACCTGAAGACGTTTTGCGCAAGGACAGAGTGACAGGTCAAAGACCACAAATAACACCCCCTGCAGTCCCATCTGTAGACAGACTGACAGGTCAAAGACCACAAATAACATCCCCTGCAGTCCCATCTGTAAAACATGCCTTAGCATGTTAGACGTTTAGCGCAAGGACAGAGTGACAGGTCAAAGACCACAAATAACATCCCCTGCAGTCCCATCTGTAAAAAATGCCTTAGCCTGTTCCAGTCATCCCCAAATTTCTCAACCCTCTAAACAACACTACCGCCCACTTGATGCACATTTGCCATGCACAATAAAGGACATCAGCCGTCTCATTTCCTGGCTATCAACATGTTTCTGTACCAACCCTATACCCAAGCGCAGCCAAAACAGGCACACACCTCAAATTACCATCCGCTTGGCAACTCAAACTAGGCCAAAGCAAAGAGATTCCGCTGGTTAAAGTTGTTTCCCCGGGATCAAGCATCTCAATACAGTCAGACAACTGTCTGCAACATATACTGCTGACAGTATGTGTGTGGGTCCTTTGTGTACTATCTTAGAGCTTTATGGTGTAAGTACAATGCCAAATGTCGAAATTTATCGTTTGGAAGGTGTATTGTTTTTGTACCCAAGTCGCGGATTTATCGTCTGCATCGGCCTTGTTTTGAATTAATATGCATATTTATGAGCCTACGTCACAAGGCAGAACCCGGCCGACTAATCGCAATACTGCAGGTCACGAGGTCATCGGTGGGGTGTACACACCTGTCAGTGTACACGTATACAGGGCAGGGGATCTAACTGTTCGTCTGTCCAGCGCTGAGTAATTCCCCTTGGTTTGTTGTACGTATACTGATGTTTTCCGGCATCCCTTTGACCTAATTTTTCACGAGAAAAGTAGAATAAACCTTCCATATTCGCTATGCTGTCAAAATCACAATGCGGGTCAGTTCCGCTTAACCTGCTAGTATTTACTAGTAACGATCGTGACGAGGGCGTGGCTTATTTCAGTGACTCGCAACTGAAGACGGCGAGCCTGCGTCCACGGTGCCGGGCCTAGTTTGACCTTTGATCCTTTACCCCTCGGAAACACGCAACCCGTTCCATCATTGAAACAGAACATTAGTATTTATACCCACTTTCTATATGATAAAACTGGTTTAAAATCTTGCGAAATCAGTAAGAGATAATTTCTACTGAAGATCATGAATTCTGAAAATCACTAGCGCTCGCGGAACTATAGGAAGATCGACAAAGACCGTAGATTACTGACTGATTCAGAAGGAAAGGGGCAAATTCCAGATGGGCGGTTAAGCCACGCTCTTGCTTTACGCGTTGCCATATGTCTATATTCCCTTGTCCGATGTCAGTTCTACTTAGGGTTATCTTGTCTCTATTCCTCTTTCTTCTCTTCAATTCCGAGTCTGTCATTGTCGGTGCGAGTCCATGATACTTTCTTGTTTTCTTTGCTGGTTCATCCGCCATCTTTTCTCTGATTGGTTATAATTATGCAGATGCCCTAAGGTCGTATATAATAGTTATGACGACAGCTACCATCGCCTATCAGAAGCAATGTTTCATGGCGTACAGTCACACGATTCCGGTGGGCCTCTTTCCGCTTTGAACGGACGAAAGAAATCATTTGGTGGGACAATAGGGTGGTCACTGTCTAAGTGGGTATGTATACTGAATCCCAGTAAAAGATTTTTGCGAACTGAAGCACGCACACACACACACACACACACACACACACACACACACACACACACACACACACACACACACACACACACACACACACACACACACACACCACACACACACACACACACACCCACACACACACACACACACACACGCATGATGAGCCGGCAGACAAAATGGTCTTTACGTATATGCAACAGAGAAAAGGTGTGTTTTAAGCTTGGATTTGAAAATGGAAAGAGATGATGAGTGACGCACATCAGCTGGGAGAGCGTTCCATGTAATGGGACCAAAATACGAAAATGCACGATGACCCTGAGTGACCTTATTACGTCAAGGGATACGGAAAACACGAGTGTCTGAAGCAGAGCGTAGTGAGCGGGACGGTGTATACAGCTGGACAAGATCAGATAAGTAAGGAGGGGCAGTACCAGAGATGATGTTGAAACAAATCACACAGACTTTATACTGAATTCTGTATAAAACTGGCAGCCAGTGCAAATCAGCTAGTAGAGGCATAATGTGTTCACGTTTCGGTACACAAAAAATAGACGTGCAGCTCAGTTCATGACTCTCTGGTTTTGGTCAAGAAGATTTTGCGGAACACCGGACAAAAGAGAATTGCAATAGTCTATGCAGGACAGCACAAGGGATCTAACAAGTGTTTTGGTAACTTCAACAGTCAGCAGATGTCGAAAAGTGCTGATCCTTCTGAATTCAATGAAGGCAAGCTGGCAAACTTTCTTCACTTGTTTCTTCATTGTCAGCCTGTTGTCAAAAATCATGTGACCCAAGTTACGGGCCGAGCTAGAAAAGGAGATGGTGCTCTCGCCCACTATCATTTATTCAGGAAGATAATAATAATAATAATAATAATAATAATAATAATAATAATAATAATAATAATAATAATAATAAAGGAGATTTGTTAAGCGCTTATTCTAAAAGTAGCTCTAAGCGCTGATACAATAAACAGGCTAACAACTAACACGCACACACACACACACACACACACACACACACACACACACACACACACACACACACACACACAACTCATACGCATGCACGCACACACACACACACACACACACACACACACCACACACACACACACACACACACCACACACACACACACACACACACACACACACACAGGAATCATCGCGACGAAAACCGCTAGCGACAGAAAAAGGGTTAATTGCCAAAAAGATCGGTTTCAGCCGTTTCTCAAAGTGAATGCGTAAACGTGCGCTTACATTGCGGGGACATATTTAACCCATTTAACACGGAGGCCGCATTTCTCAAATTTTGGAGGTGACACCTAACGACAATATAGCAGCTGCAGGAAATGGATCGACCATTTTAATTCAAAGGTAGTGCCAGATTATCTTGGCGTCATCACATAATCTGGCATTACCATTGAATCATTACGATCGATCCATCTCCTGCTGTAGTGCTTCGGTGCTAAATGGGTTAAAGAAAAGATAATTAACCCCTTGCCTACCACTTGACGCTCATTTCGTTTCTGAACCCACTGCACAATAACCGACGTTTACGTGAAGAACGCAACTGTAATGGGACCAAACGTTGGCACAAAGAACACAGGACCAACAAGAGACATAAATCCTCATGAGCCCCAGCGACTGCGGGGGCTCATGAGGATTTATGTCTCTTGCAGATGGGCCGCGTTCGCCTTGCACCAGTAGTTCAGGGGTCAAGGCCACGTCTCTCTGGTTGCAAGTATTTTGATAACATTGAGACCGTTATGATTAAACGCACAACTACAACCTGACGCATAGCAAAGTTTCAAGTAACTTCTTAATTCCATCCTCGCACTGGTCCAACGTCCTCCAAATCAGTCGCAAGACAGATTAAACCTTAACGTTGATTGATTGATTTAAAGTAAACAGTTCTAATCTAACCATGTACTTGACATAATCTCAAATCAACAAAACATAGTCCATACTGATTCATACAATAATACATCAGAAGAGAAATGTTCTAATCCATCAATGTCCTGACTCAATTGCAAATCAAGCTTCTTTTTATATTCATTAACACACGAATCAGATTAAAAAAAAAAAAAAAAAAAACCGCATACTGACAACACAGAAAGGAAAATTAATCCTTTTAGCGCCATGTGCGCATTTCCCGAATTTTGGAAGAGTTACTTAACGACTATGTACCACTTGCAGGAGGTGGATTGAGAATGATAATGCAAGGGTAGTGCCAGATTAGCTTGGCGCCTTCAGGCGCCAAGCTAATCTTGCACTACCCTTGAATTATCATGGTCAGTCATGGTCAATCAATCTCCTGCTGTAGGGTGTTGGCGCTAAAAGTGTTAACTGGAAAAGGACACGGTTTGTGGGCACACAAATACGCTTTACGTGAAATAAAACCCCCTTAATTTAACCTACAGATTGCCGAGAAAAAGTGCCGAACACCATCCAGCTGCAAGAGACATAGATCCTCATAAGCCCCGCAGTTGCGGGGGCTCATGAGGATTTATGTCTCTTGCTGAAACCACTTTGATTCCATGTCCCTTAGACGATTGAAGTTTTGTGTCGTTGAGTTAGCCTTTATTTCAGAGGGACAGTCGGCGTCCAGTGGCAGGTAAGGGGTTAAAGCACAATGAGAGATCATCTTTATTGGCAAGAGGCGTGCAACTGCAGGGGGGGCTCACGTGAATCTATGCCTCTTGCAGACGGAAGAGTCTGAACGAGAGACTTTACTGTAGTCAGGTCTAACTCCAAAGCAAACTCATCTCACACGACATAATCCACGCTGCGGACACCTTCAATCCAGTAGCGATTCCAAAGGGCTTTAGCACGTCAAACCTACCACTCTCAAGTGTTGTAGCTTTGCTGCTATTTTTATGGTGATAGTTTTACCTTCATCTCCCGAGACTTTCTATGCACGACGCTGAACTACAGCATTCAGTTTTGCAATGTTATCCTTAACCACTTCAAGTTATTGTCGAGAAAACGTGAAAATGATCCAAATGCAAGAGGTATAGATCCTCATGAGGATTTATGCCTCTTGCTGAAGACAATTTGGATCCAAGTTTGTTGGACAGCTGCAGCTTTGGGTCGTGAAATAAAAGACATTTTCAGAAACAAAATATGTATGCGTCCAGTCGCAGGGATGGCTTAAGCGACATTGCTTTCTAGCTGTTATCAAAACTTAAGTATTAGCCCAAGGCGTGTCGATAGCGGTTTTTGTCTCGATAATTCTACAGGAATCATCGCGACAAAAACCTGCTGTACCTACACGCTAAGGGGTTAGTTTCGAATATTGTTTATGACTTCGGTGTCACGTCAGTCTCTCAGAGCACCCCGACCGTAGTCAAGGTGATCTCGCTGCATTTAGCTGGCAAAAGAGCAACCCGATGCATCGTTCTTTGTTTTCTTTTTTCAATTTCTTTTCCGAGTCCGGTGGAACTGCTAGGACGCCCACAGAGCAAAAGATCCACGAGCCGATGCATGCCTTTGTTGACTCGCGTACAGCGTTGGCCGAAGATCGACGCCGTCCCGAACACATTTTGCTTGCTGGGTGAATTTATTTTCATATCAGCAGAAAAAGTGCAAAGTTACCAGAGGCGCCACTGTTGAAGAACAATAATTATGATGTGCACGTTTTCTGCCTTAAAGTCTTAAATGCCGGGGCAAGGTCGAACGCTACCTCTCTGCAAGAGACATAAATCCTCATGAGCCCCCGCAGTCGCGGGGGCTCATGAGAATTTACGTCTCTTGTTAGTCGTGTGTTCTTTCTGCCCAGGTTTGGTCTCATTTCATCTGTGTTCTTCACGCGACTGTCGGTCAGTGTACAGTGGTTTCAGACGCGAAATCCGCGCCCACTGGCAGTCAAGGGGTTATAAGCGTAAACTTTAGAAGCCAAAATGACAGATGCTTGACTCTGGGGAAGTAAGACATATGTGTTCCTCGCACACAGGAGATCGCAGGGGTTTCAAACTAAGAAATTTCAATAGTCTTGAAGTGGCGTCTCGGATAACGCTGTTTATCCGTGCTCTCGATACAAGGAAGGCACCGCCCTAGCAAAGAACACTTCTGGCGCGAGTTTGCAATCAGACTACAAGTGGGACACCTAAGCATTATGAAGTCAAAGATCAGTCGCAGATAGGATTGAAAGAACAGGCGCGGAATCGGTGCCAGAGGGGTTAAGGGGAGAGGGTTGAGGGTATGGGTGGATGGTTGAAGGGTGAACTGGGAGAGGGGATGGGGGTGGAGGGGGGGGGGAGTGTCAAGGATTAATTGAGTGACACATTGATGAAACCAGACTATAGCTTGATACTTCCACTTCTGCTATCTGACAGATTGATTTAATCCCTTCATTGCCGAGGAAACACAACCCATCTGCAAGAGGTATAGATCATTCTGAACCCCCACCCCCCACCCCCACCCCCCGCGCAGTGTCCAGGGCTCGTGAAGACCTACGCCTTTTGCTGAAACCGCTTCGTGTCCACGTTCCTTGGACTGCTGGAAATCTGTGACGTTGAATATGCAATGATTTCAAAATCACAAACTGCGTCCACACGTAGTACAATGAAATAATACATGCATGCGTGTGTGTCTGTGAGGGGGTGGGGGTGGTAGTGTCGGGGGATGGGGGTGGGGGTGGGGGGTCAATATAGCTTTGTACCTTCTACAACCACCACTGTAGCCGATCATTTTTCTGAGCAATAAATAATAATCTGCAGCAGGCAACGCTCAATTAAAAAAAGAAAAAGACTTTAGGGCTCAGTATGTTTAATATTGTTTTAAAGCACACCGCTCTAACACCCCCCCCCCCCCCAAAAAAAAAAAAAAAAAAAAAAAGAACCGCCCCCCCCCCCCCAAAAAAAAAAAAAACCAATAAAAAACACACACTCAAAAACAAACAAACAAACAAAAACAACAACAACAACAAACAAACAAACAAACAAACTTGCGTTCGGGCGGGGACGTCAACGCCTTGTATCTCTCACTTTCACAGCCAAGAACAAAAAGCCTTAGTGATTGCTCAAGGGCAGTGCCTTGTCAGGTGCCGAGCTAATCAAGCACTACCTCAAGCTTTAGCAGTCGCCGTCGATGAGTCCTCTTTTTCAGGACCGTGGGTAGCTAAAGGGGCGTATTCCGAAAGCGGTCGCTAGCGACCTATTTTCCCCACTTGAAATCAGTGCTTTTGTTGCAGCGTCGATCTAAAACAGGAGCCGATCATTTGTTTCTGGAATCGAAAGGAATACAGCAGTGCCTCGACCAAGATTTAACCCATTCGAGACGTGCCGCCTCCGGATACGCGGCTTATGCCGCGTATCCGGACTCAGCACGTCTCGAATGAGTTAACCCCTTCAATGCCAGTTGACCCAGATTGTGGTTTGTTTTGTACACCTTGACGAACTGAGCGTCTGAAACAACGGCCCGTGAATCATCATGTTCAGTCCATCCATTTCAACTGAAACATAGTCGTAAAGTGACACCGCTACAATTTCTGAAATGCAGCCATGCGGGGATGAATGGATTTTACAAAATCTGTTGATCACAATATAGGGCAAGCCGTCGAAAAAACAACAACCGAAAAACAAACTCACACTGTTTCCCTTTTTTTTCCACAACGCAGAACATTGTGCACTCTCCGTTGAGGCCGCACAAATATCCGTTATAAGTACCAGCAACATCACATAACAACCTCAGTCCGAGCTTTGAGGGCCCAACGCGATGAAGTAGCTGCGAAATGTCTGTTTTGTGGCAACGTCTCACGATTTGGTATGCATGAGAGCGTTGGCTTGGTCTAAACCAAAAGCATTAGATTTCTGTCATGACAGTAGGCGAAGACTTCTGAGACTTGAGCCAAGATGAAGATGATGAATCTTTTATTGCAGGATAAAGCTAGAGAGAGAGAGAGAGAGAGAGAGGAGAGAGAGGAGAGAGAGAGAGAGAGAGAGAGAGAGAGAGAGAGAGAGGAGAGAGAGAGAGAGAGGAGAGAGAGAGGAGAGAGAGAGAGAGAGGAGAGAGAGAGAGAGAGAGAGAGAGAGAGAGAGAGAGAGAGAGAGAATAACAGATATTCAACCAACCAACCAACCATCCAACCAATCAACCGACCGACCGACCACCCGTCCAACGAGTCAACCAACCAACCAAACAAATAAACAACAAACGCACAAACAAATACAAAATCCATACCAATACGTTGACTGCCAAGCGTGTAAAATGCCGAGAAGAACCCAACTGAAAAAGAAACGTGCTTAGAAAAGACAGTTACAACACAATTGTGTTGTAACTGTATTTTCTAAGCGCGTTTCTTTGTCCGTCAAAGAGTTCTGGAAAAGTTTCCTCAAGCGGCCGTTGGCACAAACAATATTTACTCTTCGCCCTCCGCCATACAAGATTTTCTCTCGACGTCCGGACCAAAAAGGTGACTGTCAAGTGTGTAAAATGCAAGAGAACGTCCCAGCGAAAAAAAATAAACACGCTTAGAAATGCCGTCTACACATATCATTGTGTTTTAATTGTCTTTTCTAAGCATGTTTCTTCTTCTTTAAGACGTTCTCAAGGTTTTTCCTGGATATTGGTTGTTCCAAGGACGTGGTTTTTAGGTTTAAGAGGGAATCAAGATAATCCATCCTTAATCCATCCGTACTTGATTTCAACAGCAGAATACCACTGAACAAACTCTGCAGAACGCCAGTTTGCCAGCGTGAAGACAAAAGACAGTTATAATATAAGTACATTTTTGTGAAAAGCAAACATTTTCATTACATTAGAATGAAAATCTCGCTTCCATAAAAAAGGACTTTGCCTTTACAGGAAAGAACTTGTCAAACCTAGAAATAAAAATCAAACTGGCGTGTTTTGATGATTTTGTAAAGATCATAATAATTTATGCAGGCATCTCCGGTCGTGTTGGTCAAGTGATGATGTGAGCACATTAACTCTTTGGCTGTCGGTAGCGGTTGTTGTAGCGACGATTCATGTAGGAATCATTGAGACAAAACCCGCTGCCGACAGCCAAAGGGTTAATACATTATTTTCTCAAAGCAAATACCCTCAGCTTCATGGGTGAAATACTGGTTAGTCAGCGCCGGTTAACATTTCTCATTCAAGCTGCGTGAGAATACTTTTTCATGAGCCGTCTGCAACAGACATTGGTCCAGGGGTAGTGCCTGTTGGCGCCAAGCTAATCTGGCACTGCCCGCTCTCCTGCTCCGACGTTTAACCGCCTGAGCTATTTCGGACTTTGACTCCAGCGGAACTTCTCACAGTCGTGCATGATGTCGCCCTGAAGGCCAAAGCCCAGCACGAGCCCCGAGTAGGCCGACAGATTCCCGCCCTGGTGCACGCTCGCCGCGTTAGCTCGTGACGTCACGCCCAGCGCCACGCGCAACGCAGCTGTCATGACATCACTTGTGCCGTGCAAGTACTGCACCACTCAGTCACCCGACCCCGCGGGGATGACGCCAATGGGCAGGTGTGTGGGGATGACCTTGGCCTCTGGGTCGTCAGCGTTGACCCCGTGGTCCTTCTGTGTGCGCAGGATCAGGCCGTTCATGACCTCACAGTACAGGCCGTCACCGCCCACCGTCACTAACCTGGCAACACAAAGACAAAAAAACAACAACAAAAAAACAACAACCCCCCCCCCCCCCCAGATATTACAAGTCGTGCAACTGATGACGCTATTACGCTTTCTCACCAATGCCCCCTTCACAGTCAAAAACCCAGATATTACAAGTCGTGCAACTGATGACGCTATTACGCTTTCTCACCAATGCCCCCTTCACAGTCCAGTTTTATTTACTTAACTCGACTTGTGAGAAACCACACATTACAAAGAGTCTGCTATGGCTTCAATTCTAGTTTTAAAATAAAAAGTACTAAAGTTAATTGTCAAAACTCCAAATCACAGAGTAAAGTCTGATCTTGTGTAAAATGTTTGTACAGTCTGACACTTACCCATCAACATCCGTGAGATCTACCATCTGTAGTAAGTCTCGTGCATGTCCGGCAGCACTAGTCACTAAAAAGCAAAGAGACCAAACATTAATATTGGAATGCGTTTGTCAAAGTCAAGCAATTTTCACATTGTAATATGGGCGTTAAAAGTGAAACAATCTAAATGATACCGTAGCAGTGTTGGCATTATCTGTTGGAATACAAGAAAATATAAGACATGTATACATACCAAATACTGAGGTGTGGATGCCACAGAGTGTGAAGATCGGCTGTACTTCGTTCTTGAACACTTTCTCTGCCTGTTTCTTGACGCTGTTCGGGTTGATCAGCACAATCAGCCGCTTGGGGCGTTCCATTGCTGTAACACACAAACATTCATTATTTAATTTTTAGCAGGAAAAGATGAACATGCATACAGTACGCACATAGACTGTTCACTTGTCTTTATAGCTGACGTCTAGACATTAATCCTCCATTCAGGCAGACGTTTCAACATGCCACTTGCCACTGAGGAATGTTTTTAAGAAGTCTTTTATTCCAACTGCTGTCTCGATTTTGAACTCTCGTTTATAACGCCGCGATAAGTATGATCTACTTAACATTACCTTCCATCTTGTGACAGATTGCTTGTAATAGATTGCTGCAATGATAATTTTTCATGATATGCTTTTGCAGCGTTTGTTAATGTCTTATATTGTTGTTTCATGACGAGCCGAAAGGCAAATTTCTGTCGTGCCTGGACTCGAACAGACAATAAAGTTGTATTGTATTGTATTGTATTGTATTGTATTGTATTGTATTCCACTCAAACAGTTCTGAGGGCGTAGCTCGAACGGATTAAAATAATTTTAAAACAAAACCACAAAGCCTCCTGTTTTTCCAGTAAACATGTAAACCTTTCCTGCTCGGCATAAAGCGCTACCGACAACCACAGTATTGGAATCCGGATGGCTCATCTGTTAACTGTTTTCTCAGTTTGGCCACCAGATTAGTACAGGTGGTGACGTCAGCTTGCAGATTTAATGACATCGTTATCAGTTTGTGTCCTCCTACCACCTTGACGTAATGGATGGACACGTTGCTAGCACACTGGAACCCTTGAGGCTGATCATCCCGAGCATTGCTGTCGAGCGGGGTGGGATCGTCCAGGGAGAGAATGTCTGTGAAGGGTACCTCCTCTGTGGAAAGATAAAAGTGACGATATAGGTGCTGGAAATAATAATGGAGTAAACAGATGCCATTTTTTTCTGTTGATAATGAAGATAATTGACTGTTGTTATCTTTCGGCTCTCAATTCTAAATTTTGCTGGGAAAACCACCCAGATATAAACATAAATGAAAATATAATGAAATAATTTAGAACATAAAATGTGGGTTAAATAAATAAATAAATAAATAGAACACTTACCGGCGACTTTTCTACCGAAACGCCGCTGGTATACCAGGTGTTTTCAGCCCATAATAAGAAGCATCCATGAATGAGTAAGCTGACCAAAGGTTTCAGACCTGAAACAGCGCAGACATACATGAAGTCTGCATGCTTGGCCTCGATATTGAAGTCTGGCAGTTTTCCGCCGGGGCTCTATTAACCCATTCAGCCCTGACGCCCTACAGCAGGAGATCGATCGACCATGATAATTCAAGGGTAGTGCCAGATTAGATTGGCGCCGATAGGCGCAAGCTTGACGCCGACAGGCGCCAAGCTCATCTGTCACTACCCTTGAATTATCATGGTCGATCCATCTCCTGCAACTGGTGCATAGTCGTTAGATGACGCCTTAAAAATTTGGGAAATACGGCCGTCGGGCTGAACGAGTTAAGGTATTGAAAATGGCTCGTTCTTGTCTTTCACCAGAGTTTTACGACTACGGCAAAATCAACAAATAATAGGATTTAACTTTAATAGCCTTTATTAGGTTAATTGTCACTAAATAATATTTGTTCTTAAAATGGTGCAGAAAAGTGATTCTTTGTGGAGATATCTGAAGCAGAACCCCCCAAAAAAAACAACAACAAACAAACAAAAAAACAACAAAAAGAAAACAACAAAAAAACAACAACAAACAAAAAACAACCCCCCCCCAAAACAACCGTATGTCAAACGGCCTATACCTATCGAATGTATTCATAAGAAATGATTGTTCCTTTATCGCACTGTCAGTTATGCCAAAAAGTGTATTTATCCCATGTAGGGGCAATTCAAATTGGACAGATGTATATAAGCACATAAGTACATATAAGTACATATAAATGAAAATTGAAGGGACAATAAGCATTTTACCTTAAAAGAACACACACACACACACACACACACACACACACACACACACACACACACACACACACACACACACACACACTTTCACACTTTCACACACACACACACACACACACACTCACACACACACACACACACACACACACACACACACACACACACACGCGCGCGCGCACGCACGCACGCACACACACACACACACACACACACACACACACACACACACACACACACACACACACACACACTTGCTTAACTTATTCAACCCTACGCCGGACGTATTTCCCAAATTTTGGAAGCGTCATCTAACGATTATGCACCAGTTGCAGGAGATCGATCGACCATAATGATTCAAGGGTAGTGCCAGATTTGCTTGGCGTCGACAGGCGCCAAGCTAATCTGGCACTACCCTTGAATTATCATGGTCGATCCATCTCCTGCTGTAGTGCGTCGGGGCTGAATGGGTTAGGCTTTAACCCATATAAACCCACGGCGGCACTAAACAACTATTGGAGGTGTTATATAACGACTATGTACAAGTTGTAGGAGATGGATCAATCATAATAATTCAGTCGAGGGTAGTGAAAGATGAGATTGGCGCCTGAAGGCGCCAAGCTCACCTGGCACTACCCTTGAATTACTGATCATGATCAATTCATCTCATGCTGCAGGGCGTTGTGACTAAATGGGTTAAGAGCATACAATCACAGCTAAACAAACTGGCATTCACCACCCGCCACTCACTGGCATGTGCTGTGATTTAAAGTGTTACAGCTGCGTGTCGAAGTCTGTCACCTCAGCGGCCCTCTCTCTCTCATTTTGGCTTCAGGCTGTTTTTAGTCCGAAGCCCGCGATCAGCCAGAGTGCCAGTGGAAACTTAAATAGAACTATAACTAACTTAACTAGAATGTGTCCGATGCTTCGCACCTCAAGCGCATCATGTAACGGTTTGTCACACCAAGTATAAAAGTAGATCTGAGCATGACTGCTTCATGGTTTGTTTTGTTTTCTCTCTCTCTCTCTCTCTCTCTCTCTCTCTCTCTCTCTCTCTCTCTCTCTCTCTCTCTCTCTCTCTCTCTCTCTCTTCCCCCCCCCCCCCCCACCCTTCGGCCGTAGCCATCTCCTTGCCAACCTCTCCGGAAGCGCAGGTATAAAAGTAGATCTAAGCATGACCGTTTTAAGATTCGTTGTTTTTTTTCTATCCCTCTTCTTGCCAAACCTCTCCTGAACAGACTGGATACTGACTAGCGCTGTACACATGATCATCATCATCATCGCCAGCACTGAGCAGTTGTGTTAAATTTAACGCATTCGAGACGCGCCGCATTCGGATATGCGACATAAAGCCGACATAACGCCACGTATCCGGATGCGTCATGCCGTAAATAACGTCATTTGTATACAACGCAAATGGTTGTCCTTTGAGGGTTCAGTTGTAATTTGGCCCTTTCACTGCCAGTGGGCGCAGACTATGTTTCTGAAATCTCTGTCAGTTCATGGCTGTAGCCTGAAATCTCTGTCAGTTCAAGGTTGTAGCCTGAAATCTCTGTCAGTTCATGGCTGTAGCCTGAAATCTCTGTCAGTTCATGGCTGTAGCCTGAAATCTCTGTCAGTTCATGGCTGTAGCCTGAAATCTCTGTCAGTTCATGGCTGTAGCCTGAAATCTCTGACAGTTCATGGCTGTAGCCTGAAATCTCTGTCAGTTCATGGCTGTAGCCTGAAATCTCTGTCAGTTCATGGCTGTAGACTGAAATCTCTGTCAGTTCATGGCTGTAGCCTGAAATCTCTGTCAGTTCATGGCTGTAGCCTGTAAGTAAGGTGGATACAAAGCACGAGGCACAGACCCGCATGAGTCTGTGATTCCCCGCAACTGCAGGGACTTGACGATCCGTGTCTCTTGCAGTTGGATCGTGCTCACCTTTGCTAGTCAGTGAAGGGGTTAATGAACAGTCAAAGAGACTAGTTGCTTTGCTCACCGTGGGGTAATCCAATCCAATCCAATCTAGTCCAGTCAAGTCCAATTCACTTCACTTCAATTCAATTCAATCCAGTCCAGTCCAATTCACTTCACTTCACTTCAATTCAATTCAGTTCAATCCAATCCAGTCCAATCCAGTCCAATCCAATTTCCATTTATACAGCGCATCATTTAAACTCCACGAAAAGTGTTCATGCTCGTGGTGCAAAAAACAAACAAACAAACAAATAAACAAACAAACAAACAAACAAAACAACAACAAAACAACAAATGAAGAACAAAACATGATCGAATTTGTTTTTTTTTAAAAAGGCTGATGACACTATGTCTTGAGGGCTCTCATGGAAAGCGTCAAAACTAGTAGAGATCTGGAGTTCCGCAGACTGGGTGTTGCGTTTCCACATGATGGAGCGCTATGATTCTTCTTAGTGGGTTGGGGGGGGGGGAGGGGGAGGGGGGCGGGGGTGGGGCTGGGGAGGGGGGGGGGAGAGGCAAGCTGGGTATCTCGGGTAGTAGAGCGTTCCATTCTCGTCGGAAAAGTCGCGGGTTCCAATCCACCTAGGGTCAAATTTTGTTTATACCCTATTCGGTGCAAGGTCTTTGAAATCACCTTCGTGGTGGACAAAAGACGTTAAGCCCCTAAACATTTAACGTTTTTCCACTTATTTGTGTTGTGCCCGTATCCACACGCTTGGC
Organism: Semisulcospira habei; assembly: GCA_036245525.1. Taxonomy (NCBI): domain Eukaryota; kingdom Metazoa; phylum Mollusca; class Gastropoda; family Semisulcospiridae; genus Semisulcospira; species Semisulcospira habei. The sequence continues at coordinate 149,024,721 of BTPG01000005.1, read as the reverse complement.
CAAGGAACGCAGTGACCAAGCTGGTCGGCAAACACAGAATTTTGTAGTCCAATATTTTTTGTTGGTAAAATGGAGTTGTAATGTTAGGAGAATTGATTTCTACGAGAATTAAATACCACTCGCAAGGCATTTTGATGGAATGTGAGAAAATATGAGATTTACGTAACGCTGGCGGTAGGGGGTGGGCTCCGTTTTTGGCACCCAGGTTTGCTACCTAATTGCTTGTGAATTCCCAGCACTAAAAGAACATAGGGCAGAAGTCAGCCGCAGTGGGCCCGCGCACGTATGTGCGGGCCCACTGCGGCCGACTTCTCCCTGATTGCCTATTGCGTGCTGAGTCATGCAGTAATTCATTGGCATAATGTCTTGAATTTTCTCAGTTTTAACAATATGAAAAAAACGTGACGGAATGCCCTTTTACCCTCGTCAAAACTGTCACAAACTGAACTCATGCGACTTCCATAAAGCCTACCATCCAAGACGAAAACCCGACCGGAAAAATAAATATGTTCACATAGGTCAGTCACGGACTGCGTGCTGTGATGAAAATATCGGCCAAGCCCATTTTTCTAGCACCACCCCGGCTTGAAATTATGTCTCTTGGATAGCGATGCATTTTCAGAGGTCAACTCTCAGGTGAAAGCAATTTTCTTCCAGCAAAAAAAAAAAAAAAAAAAAAAAAAAAAAAAAATCCATTGGACTGTCGTCCATCATAGTTTGCCCGATGACATTTGCCTTTGGGATGAGCTCCGTGAACCGTCTGGTCGTGGAACAAGGGAAAGAACTCTCCCCATACTACCACTGCAGTGAATGGGAGATCACACCCGTCACGGCACATTATTTCCCCTGTCAACTGACAGCGCCGGTAGTACACCGGCAGATGACTTGAAGACGATATATCGACCGAACAAGGACGGAGTCACCTTTGTAGTCTGTATGTATCGTCTTCAAGTCCAATGTACTGATTAGGAACCGTCAAACATGTCATAACTTTGAATTCGAAATAGATGCACCACTGAGACGGGATGCACAAAGCCGCCGGCGCAACTGATTTAACTCATTCTACCCCAGACACACCACAGGAAGATAAGGATCGACCATGATAGTTCAAGGGTGATGATGATGGTATCACCCTTGAATTATCATGGTCGATATGTGTCGTGCACTGCAATGCAGTCTTCAGAGGACAACGGCAAAATTTAAGGATTTCGGTGTTGGGGTAGAATGAGTTAACCCTCGACATGGGCTACGACAAGATGCCGATGATGAGACCATCGGACTAATAGTCCGCCAAGGGTGGTGTCACAAAATCTTGGCGCCTGTAGGCGCCAAGCTATTCTGACACCACCCTTGAACTATCATGGTCAATCTGCCTCCACTTGAAAACAGTGAAGTATACCTCGGCCAAAGGATATCATCAAAAATGCCGGAGTCTTCCTCAGCCTGGGTGTAATGAGATACTCAATTTTTAAAAAAGCCAGGCCAAAAAGTCCATAGCTTTAGACCTTCCTCTGTCCAGCTCGATATGGTACAAGTGGAATAAACCGCACAAATGTTATCTTTCTAGCTGTCCACAAGGAACAACTTCAGTTCTTAGCATGTCTGTACTCACTAGCACTGCCGACAGGTGCAGATGGTGAGTTGAGGTGCTTTCTAGTTTGAGCTGCGCTTGGGTGTAATACGGAATCAAATTCATAAACAGGACGGCTGATGTCCTAATTTTGTGGGGGATTTTGTGTATGGCAAATAGCAGGGGGGCGGTCGTGTTACTCAGTAACTGAGGGGATTGAAAAATTAGGAGGGAATGACTACAAGCTGCTGACCGAGATGTCGGTAATCCGCCATAATATTTCAGGTATAGTGCCTTATTATCCTGATGCCTGAGATAGCGGCAAGAGAATGTGACACTACAGTTCTCTCCTCAACCGCGCGGAGCTTGCTCTGTGCAGAGGTAACCCGATACCCCTCCAAAACACATGGCCCCACAAGCCCAGTAGCACCCGCGGTACCGACGGAATTGTTTATATTACAGCGGACGGCAGAGCAATAGTCCCTTTCCTTTTTGTCCCCCCTTTCCTTGACTACGTGCGCAAAATAAAACTTACTGTGAGAAGCCCATGTACGATTTTGTACTAAACATGTCTTAATTATTATTGACCGTTTTGTCCACTGCAGTTAAATTACCATACTGTGTGTTTATCATTATTGTTTAAAACGGTGCCAGCAATTCGTGAATCATCATCGAAAGTTTGCAGCAATGTTGCTGTGAACAACAGCCTAGTGGTAACAATAAAGTGTAAAAATGGGTATAACTATATAGTTTATATTACATGTGGAGATATGATTTTCAGTCAGCCACAATCCGTCAAATACGAAAAGCCTTTGGTCAGCCAGGGAGCCGCTGGAGCAAAAAGGATGGGAGGAAATACGGTCGCGCCGGGTTTGATATGTGTCGGATACCTCTACCGACAGCTTGATGATAACTGACTCGCACCTACACCCATCGGAATTCTGGGCCCTTTTCCTCTTTGTCCGTTGGTTATAGACTGACTAGTTTTGAACTGTTATGACAGAGCCATCTTCTGCTGTGTTCTTTTCAGAGCCGTGAATAATGCGCTACAGATTTAATAATTGTCTCCCTTAGACCATACATGAAAAAGGTCCACCTCATAATGCGGAGGTGGATTACTTCCCATAGACCGTACACCGTCTCAGGCGACGCGAGGTGGGTTGGTCGTTAAATTATCTAATTTACAACCATAAAAATACACGAAGGTAGTTGTAAAACACAATCACAACGACCAAACAATGCACCGCTGAAGGCCATGTAAATTACAAATTGCGTGTGAGTGTGTATGTGTGTGTGTGTGTGTGTGTTTGTGTGTGTTTGTGAGTGTGTGTGTGTGTGTGTGTGTGTGTGTGTGTGTGTGTGTGTGTGTGTGTGTGTGTGTGTGTGTGTGTGTGTGTATGGGGAGTTGTACTTGTGAGTTGCAATTTGTTATTGTTGTCGTTGATGTTTTTGTTGTGCTGTTGTTATTGTCAAAGTTATTTGTTTTTATTTATTTTCATGCTTCATTGCGTCTTTCTTCTTTTAAGGTCTGTGTTGATTTTTCATCCTGATGATTTTTTTTTTTTGAATGATGTGTCGCCAATGAGAAGCAATACACATGTGTGACACAACAGGGACTCACACATCTAAGCTTGACGAGTTTTGTTCCAGGCTGTGCAAATCTAGAATTTCGGGCGATGATGGCTTTGAACGGATCACACCCTTTAACCCTTTCAGTGTCGATAAATCTGAACACAGCCCAAATACGAGAGGTATAGATCCTCATGAGCCCCCGCAGTTGCGGGGGCTCATGAGGATCTATACCTCTCGCTGACAACAATTTGAGTCCATGTTCCTGGGACAGCCAAGGTTTTTAATAATAAAAATATCATAGTCAACGAAGATTGCACTGAGAAACACTGTCTGCGTCAGCTGGCACCGAACGGGTTAACTTCAGTCGCTGTCATCAAACACGCTAACGGCTCATACGTCACTTTCACAATGACGTCAGCTGAAAAATGAATAAGAACATACAGTGCAGTTCTTTGATCAGCTGTCGTGTTCCGCCCATTTCATTCCGCCTTCACTGCGTTTGGTAAAGTAAAACAAGAAGTTTAAATAAAAGGCCTAGATACTCACAGGCCCTTGCAAGTGCGGGGGCTCGTGAGGATCTATGCCTCTTGCTGGTCGCATCTTGCACCCGTGTTCCGCCTTACTAAACGGACGCGCGGGCAACGCTGGGTTTCACACAATTCCGCAGCTGTTGATGTGGAGCGAAATGAATGAGTGAAAGCATGTTGACTTCCAGGACCTACCTCCTAATGTTTTAATCCGTTAACCCTTATCATTCGGAACACACCAGTGTGTGAAATAAGTTCGACTAAAATAGTTCAAGGGTGGCGCCAGAATAGCTTGGCGCCTCTAGGCGCCAAGCTATTCTGGCGCCACCCTTGAACTAAAGCCATTGGTCTATATCCTTATCTGTAAGTACTATAATGTAGCTTGCATATGGCAGTGTACAAATTTGAAGCTTTTAGCCTCAGTATGATATCGGTTAAATTGATGCAGACTGTGCGGTTTCTGCCGTCTTCGTTAATTCAACGCCCCAAAACCCCAGATGTCCCAGGAACATGGATTCGAAGCGGTGTCAGCAAGTGGCATAGATCCTCATGAGCCACCACCGCAACTGCGGGATCTCACGAGGATCTATACCTCTTGCAATTGGGTGATGTTCAATTATTCTCGGCACTGAACGGGTTAATAATAAATAGTTAACATGCTGGTCTGTGATTCTTGACATCGCAGCCTCAGTCAAGCCGTGAGGCCCAAAATCACACGAATATTCATGTCTAGGATGTCCCTCGATTTGCAAAATTAAGTGTAGATCAAGTTTTGTGGCTGATCAGTTTATCACCATTTTTTTTTAAAAGCCTTTAATTAAGCACATTGCCTAAGGAGAGAAGAAAAGGCATCTTTGATATGCATCACCTGTTCCGGTTTTTTAACCCTTCGTCTACGGAAGATCGTCATCTGCCGTACATTGAACCTTTTGGCGTTAACCCCCTGAATGCCAGTGGACGCGGATTTCACGTCTGAAGCCACTGCCGCGTACTGACCGATTCTAGTTAAGAACTCACATGAAGCGGGACCAAACGTGGGCACACAGAGCGACTGCGGGGGCTCATGAGGATTTATGTCTCTTGCAGATGGGTAGCTCTCGGGGTTAAAGTGAAAGGGGTTAATGTGAAAAAATGTGACTTTGTGGCCGTCAAACTTTTATGTACTTGAGCCTTGTCTGTATACCACCATAAAAATCACACCAGGTCTGCCTCCGTGTGAGGAACAGTGTAAACGGACATCAGTGGATTAAGCAAGAGGCATAGATCCTCATGGGTCCCCTAGCACCAAGCGAGGAAGGTGAGGGGGAGAGGGTGTCATGAAGATCTATGTCTCTTGCACGTGAATCATGTTCAGAGGAAGAAAAATCATAAAAGGTTCCATCTCAACATTAAACTTCAAAGCGGCAGCCAACAGGACGGAAACCCGGCATTTGGAGTCACATGCGGTCAGGAGACACATTCTGTTAATAGCCCACGTGACGAGCACTCTTGTTCTCTTTTGACCCCGTCACTGTTGGCCGGGAAAATGCGAACACCACCCCCAAATTGAACGCAAGAGGCATAGAACTTTAAGTTCTTAAGCTCATAAAGTTCTTTGTCTCTTGCTGACCCCATTCATATAAGTGTTCCTTGGATTAGGTATGGGATTATTCGGTTTGTGCTGCTTTCAAATACATGCTTGTACGCCCACCGGCGATGAAGGAGTTAAAGGTTCTTCAAATCTCAAGCAGGGAAGACAAAAGGGAGAGGCTGGCTTTGTTGTGTAAAAGTGGGGCAGGCTGATTTTATTCCAGAGTGTATTAATCACGTATTGCAGCTAATCAAATGTTTAGCTGCTTGTGAGTCAACAATTGAAATATATAGCTCACTATACTGTTGTATGGTGTTTTCTCCGTTCACAGGTCGTTCTTTGTTTTCACAAGTGTATTGTGTTGTTTGTTTGAAATGGTTATTCGCTTTTAATTGTGGCACGTCATGTAAAGCAAGCGAATGGATTATCGCCCTAGAAACCGATCAACATCTCGTGTCGATGACTTGCTCGCAGTGACAGATGAACAAAATGGAATAAAAACAACCAGAGGGGGAAATGTGGAACTAATTTGTGCATTCACGTATGTACAACGTCAGTGCTCGTGAGTGACCTACATTTATTAGAGTTAGCCATTGTTTCAGTCCTCATAGAAAGGAGGTGGGAGGCAGTAGTGTGTGTGTGTGTGTGTGGGGGGGGGGGGGGGGGGGGGGGGTGAGGGAGCGGGGGGGGGGGGGGGGGGGGGGGGGCGGGGCGGGGGGTATGCCGATAGGCGCCAAGTTAATCTGGCACTACCCTTGAATTAACCTGGTCGACCCCGTCTCCTGCTGTAGTGCGTCAGGGCTGGATGGGTTAAATGCTTACATTAGATTTTACTTGAGAGCTTTCATTATTAGTGTGTGTATATTTAAATGTATATTTCAATTCAAATGAATTTAAATCATAAAGGTATCCGGCCTCAATGTATTTGTGCCGGTCTGTGATTTTGGACTTTACGGCTTGAAGCTGTAAAGTCCAAAATCACAGACCAGCACACAAAGTATCTTCTCGTAGGACACAGTCAGTATCCTAAATCTTTGGATGACATTGACTTCTGAAAACAACAAAGCGTCGGAAAACGTGCCATCGCTCATATTAAAGGCCACTTCTACGTTGTTTGCCACTGTCCCGGTATTTTTTGTAGTGAGTTGCACTAGAGCGCCTTTCCGCGTCTGTGTCTAACAGTTTAACCTATATCATTCTGAGGCTAAAAGCTTCAAATTTGTACACTGCCATGATTATGCAAGCTACATTATAGTACTTACAGATAAGGATATAGACCGATGGCTTTAGTTCAAGGGTGGTGCCAGAATAGCTTGGCGCCTAGAGGCGTCAAGCTATTCTGGCACTCCCCTTGAACTATTTTAGTCAAACTTATTTCACACGGCTGGAGTATTCCGAATGATAAGGTTTAAAGTCATTGTATTCCCTATTAGGCCCGAGACTACAAGAGGAGTAAGATGAGCCGACTGTGTAGAACACGTGAAGGCTTGCACGTGTCGTGACTAAATCATTTCTGGTGTTTTGTTTTGCCGCCGCCTCGCTTCCTGCATAAAGTGTAAGCTTAAAAAGGATTTTCAACCCTTTCAGACCGTGACGTCAAAGGAGGCGAACATATTTTGACAAGAAACTGTCGCTCATACAATAATGTACATGCGCAAAATATCGCCATCCACGTTTTTAAGTGTAAGCTTATAATTATATAGGCCGGCCTACTGACAAGCGAAAGTCGGAGATGCGACATTTTTTAATCATCGGAAATCATCGGAAACAGTATGATTCCAAAAATGTCGCATTTCTTTTGCTCGTCCGTGTGGGATCGACCACCCTCAGCAGACGACAAAGGAGACAAACATATTTTGACAAGAAACTGTTTGCTTAGACATGTCTGCGCAAAATATCGCCAGCGCCGGCTACTGAAGAGGTTTTCTGACAGGTCACGGTCATAATAAACACTCCATCGCGAAATTAATCAACTACGCGATAACATTTTTGCGTTATATCCTCAACCGCAAAAGTCCCCCGGGGGAACGTCGGCCGCATGCGGCCGACGTTGGCCCCGGGGACGGTTTGCGTACTTTAAATCGCCGACTTGCGAGCCGGGGTCAGTGGTGATGCATAACTGAGGTGTGGACGGTGACGCCGACTTGCGAGCCGGGGTCAGTGGTGATGCATAACTGAGGTGTGGACGGTGACGATCGACGCGACTTGCGACGGCGGCGAGCGGGGTCACTGGTGATGCATAACTGAGGTGTGGACGGTGACGCCGACTTGCGAGCCGGGGTCACTGGTGATGCATAACTGAGGTGTGGACGGTGACGCCGACTTGCGAGCCGGGGTCAGTGGTGATGCATAACTGAGGTGTGGACGGTGACGCCGACTTGAGAGCCGGGGTCAGTGGTGATGCATAACTGAGGTGTGGACGGTGACTAATAAAGTCTTAAAGACGTAATTAACCCCTCCACTGCCGGGAAAAGGAGACACCACGATCCAGCTGCAAGAGTCATAGATCCTCATGAGGCCCCCGCGACTGCGGGGGCCCATGAGGATCTATGCCTCTTGCGGCTGAGACCAAGTTGTGTCCATGTTTCTTGAGAGGTTTTGGCTTTTGGTCGATGAATGGACAAAGATTTCAGAAACAAAACTGTACGTGCAGTTGCAGGAAAGGGGTTAATTCCCTTGTAAGGACCGCAGTTTGAGGATTTAAATGGGGTCGCTTCTATGCTGCAAGAGGCATACATCCTCATGAGCCCAGGCTCCTGAGCATCCAAGCCTCCTGCCGACGGCTGGCCTAGCTACTGACCGCAGTAAGCAATGTGATACCTGAAGGACTCTTAGGCTTGCCCGCATACGAGGAAATATTTTCAATTTCAGTATGGGTGTGACTGATTATCCCATTCAGCCCCGACGCACTGTGGCAGGAGATGGATCGACCATGCTAATTCAAGGATAGTGCCAGATTGGCTTGGCGCCTGTCGGCGCCAAGCTAATTTGGCACTACCCTTGAATTAGCATGGTCGATCCATCTCCTGCAACAGGTGCATTGTCGTTTGATGACGCCTCCAAAATTTGGGAAATACGTGCGCCGGGCTGAATGAGATAAATCCGATACTCGTGTGTCGATTGATATTTTGATAATTTCATGAATACAAATGATATCGAAAACTCTCCCTAACAATAACGTGCTTTCGATTGGTGTGTGTGTGTGTGTGTGTGTGTGTGTGTGTGTGTGTGTGTGTGTGTGTGTGTGTGTGTGTGCGTGCATGCGTGTGTGCGTGCATGTGTGTGTGTGTGTGCGTGCATGCGTGTGTGCGTGTGTGTGTGTGTACAATCGTGTGAGCATGCGTGCGTGTGTGCGTTTCCGTGTGTGTGTGCGTACGTGCTTGCGTGCGTGCGTGTGTACGTGTTTGCATGTGTAAGTGTGTGTTTGTGTGTGTATGTGTGTGTGTGCGTACGTGCTTGCGTGCGTGCTTGTGTACGTGTGTGCATGTGTATGTGTGTGTTTGTGTGTGTATGTGTGCGTGTGCGTGCGTGCGTGCGTGTGTATGTGTTTGCGCGTGTGTGTGTGTGTGTGAGCGTGTGTGCGTGCGTGCGTGCGTGCCTGCGTGTGTGTGTGTGTGTGTGTGTGTGTGTGTGTGTGTGTGTGTGTGTGTGTGTGTGTGTGTGGAAGGCATTACCTGTCGAGTTGCCAGTGGCTACCAAAAACGGTTGCGGACAAATCGAGTATCCTTTTCTGGGTACGGACTGAGGTGGCCCAATGCGATCGCTGTAATGTTCAGGAAGCCGATACCGAGGGTTGAGTAAGCATTCGGACAAAAATGCGGACACAATCTACTAACCTATTTACAGTCGAGAACTGTAACACAATCATGCAGGAGACATAGATACAGTGGTCACAGCAAAAGGCATAGATCCTCATGAGCCCCCGCAAATGCGGGGGCTCATGAGGATCTACGCCTTTTGCTGTGACCAGTGTGTATCCCTGTTCCTTGGAAGGTTGATTTTTTTTTGTTTGTTTTGTTGCGTTGACCGAATTAACGATGATTTCAGACGGACACACAATCTGGCGACAGGCCAAACCACTCAGCCTTCTACCCCTACCCCTCTCAAACAGTTCACACTGACCCATCTGAACCGGCAGTGTGCATAGTTGTGAATTTTGCACCACGCCATTTAGTCCCTATGCACGTGCGTGTGTTCGTGCCTGTGTGCACGTACCTCTAGTTTTTTTTTTTTTTCTCGCACCCTCTTGTGGCTGGTCATGATTTTTATCCAATAAAGAAATCGAGAAGCTGCAAGAAATCGAGAAGCTGCCCGCTTTTGTCAACATCCTGTGAGCACAATGTCCTCTGGCCGAGACGTCGGCTGCAGAAATATAGTCCGCCTGATTGTGTCAACATCCTGTGACCAAAAATCCTCAGGCAGCAATAGTCACCCGCAGATGTCTCGCGCCCGATGACCTGTCTTTTTTTGTGCAGGACAGGTGATTGGCGGAACCGTCACTATATAACATGAATCGATAAAGGCTAGTCATAATCAAGAATCAGGATCAGTGTTTTATTGACCGTCTTTCAGTCACCGGTGATATTAGACACACACAACTCACAACAAGAAGAAGAAGAAGAAGAATAAGAAGAAGAAGAAAAAAAAAAGGGGGGGGGGGGGGGACACATTACAATAATACATACACTATTATATAAAAAAAGCAATAATAGTGAACAACTACATAAATATTATAACAGTTTGCCTCCCGGGCTATGACATATTGCATTAACTATTGAAATTGCAATGTTGTGACTAACCAGAAAGGTGTACGGTGATATACGATTCATGTGACTGAGAGCAACGTCAAAGTAAGTTCATAAGGCGCAATTCCATTGTTTAGAATACAAGGCTGTGCCAGTAAGCTGATGAATACGCGGCACAAGTCACTCCTGTGTTCATCAATGTGCGTGCTCGTTATGTGATTTTGAACTTACGGTTTCCGGCTTTAATGTCCACAATTTAAATAAAAAGAAGAAGAAAAAAACAAACACCCCCCCCCCCCAACCAAAAAAAAAAAAAAAAGAAAAAAGAAAAAAAAGTAACGCATAATTTGGGTCTCGATAAAACATCAAGCGTTAAAGAATAACCCTTTCACTGCCGAGAAAAAAACTAACACAATCCAACCACAAGAGAGGTAAGCTCATGGGGATCTAAGCCTCTTGTTGACACCGATTTGTATCCATGTTCCTGGAATGACTGATGCTCGTAGGGGTTGAACTGAAAACAGATTTCACAGTCGCTGGCAGCGAATGGGTTCAAGTCGTGTCCCTTAGATAAAACATTTGAATTTTTGAAGCAAGGTGACAATGACTGATTATTAGTCATTAACAATCGGTCATGAGGTTCTGCAAATAGATGGCAGCTGGTAAGAACACGTAGGTCCTTCGGCAGGCCCAAGGACAGGCGTACTGGCGAACTGACGAACTTTCCAGCAAGTGATTGCGTGCCTGCAAGCACATCTGGCTTTGTCTCCAAACCTTGGCCTCGTCAAAAAAACGGATGAGTGACGGACACACTGATCTGATCGATTGTCGGGCTACTCTTGTGTAGAACACATTGAACATTTGGTAGGCTCCTCTTCTCGCTCCTGCAACCGAAAAATATTGATGTAAACGACGTCCTGCAAGTGTCAAAGATCCGCATGAGCCCCTAAGTACTTTGGCATCGTCACAAATATGACTGACTGACAAAAGCATTAATCTCATTGGTTGTTTTACCCATTACATCCTGATGCTGATTAAAAAAAAATTGAGTATTGTCCTATGAAGGCTACATTACAGATTAAGAGATAGTTCAAGGGTGGTGCCAGAATAGCTTGGCGCCTCAGGCGCCAAGCTATTATAGCACCACTCTTGAACTATCGTAGTCAAATTGATTTCAGGATGAAAAGGGTTAATATATATTCTACTCAAAACTTTGTTAAGGTATATGTCACATAACTTAGCCACGTTTTAAGAACTACCGATATAATTATATTCGGGTTCATTGTTGAGCACATAGAATGTTTGATATGGCTGTCTTACCCCGCCTGTTGTAAATGAGGTGAAGCGAATCGCTTCCAGTCGGCCTTTGCAAAATGAGAATTTCTCCGCGTAATTCATCTGCAAGCATTCGCTTGCATGATGTATCTGTGTGTCAGCCTTTAATTAATATCAGATGCTTTTCCGCATAAGACCATAGATTAAGCTTTGAACCTTGTAGAGCTCCTCATTAGCGTGGGTTCAGGTGGATCCATAGGTTCCATTTTCTGTACTATGACGGTATGATGATGATAATGTCCATTTGTAATGCGCATCCACTCCATACTAGCAGCTCCGGTCGCAAAAATAAACAACAACAACAACAACAACATTAACACATTTGAGACGTGGCAGATCCGGATACGCGGCAAAGCCGCGTATCCGGATGTGCCACGTCTCGAATGTGTTAATACATTACAATCATACTGCAGAAAAAAACTTTTCTTCTCATCCATTCTCGAGCATTATTGAATACTTTTAACGTTCGCTGTCAAAGATATATCTACAACTGAAGGTCGCGGCTTAAGCCGCCGGTGAGGTACTAGAGACAGCCGGGGGGAGGGGGAGGGGGAGGGGGGAGGAGGGAATGATGGGAAGAGGTTGAGTAGGTTGGAGGGAGGACACGAAAATAAATAAATAAATGACAATCAGTATGTGTGCGTGTATGTGTGCGTGTATGTGTGCGTGTGTATGTGTGTATGTGTGCGTGTGTGTGTGTGTGTGTGTGCGTGTGTGTGTGTGTGCGTATGTGTGCGTGTGTGTGTGTGCGTGTGTGTGTGTGTGCGTGTGTGTGTGTGTGTGTGTGCGTGTGTGTGTGTGCGTGTGTGTGTGTGTGTATGTGTGCGTGTGTGTGTGTGCGTGTGTGTGCGTGTGTGTGTGTGTGCGTGTGCGTGTGTGTGTGTGTGTGTGCGTGCGTGTGTGTGTGTGTGTGTGTGTGTGTGTGTGTGTGTGTGTGTGTGTGTGTGTTGCGGGGGCTCATGAGGGTCTATGTCTTTTGCTGAAACCATTTGAAATCCATGTTCTTTTAACACATTCTGCCCCAAGACCGAAATCCCCAAATTGTGAAGTTGCCCTCTGAAGGACTGTATTACCAATCTAGAATGAATGAAACTTTATTTTTCAAGGATGGAAACAGATCGAGCATGGTAGTTCAAGGGTGGTGCCAGAATAGCGTGGCGCCTGTGGGCGCCAAGCTATTCTGGCACCACCCTTGAACTATCACACTCGATCCATGTCTTTCTGTTGTGTGTCGGGGCTGAATGAGTTAACGTCTGGGATCTTTGACGCAGAATTTACAATGAGTTCAAAAACACAATCCGTGTCCACTGGGAGTGAAGAGGTTGGTTTGATTTCCTACCTATATCAAAGTATACAGGAGTATACATGCCCACCTATCGAATGGCTCTTTCAAGCACAGATAAATGCTCACACTGGGTGTCTCCTTCGATTCGCTACCAACGGTAGCGAATCGAAGGAGACATCCAGGGTGATGAGTGCAAATTGAAAAGTAACACTTTTTTTCTGTGGCGTGCAGTGACTTATTTACCACCGAAAAAAATTCTATGAAGAATACAAAACGATTTACATTTCTTTATTGATAGACCAAGCATACTCTACTTTATCTTTAGCTGTAAACGTATTCACAAACTCATGGAGAGACATAAAAAGCAATATTCAAAACCGGCAACACAGCATGACCTACATTTCTTGTATTGCAAGACCCTCAGAAACTCATCAGCGCAAACGGACAAACAGTTTGCAATCCAACGACAGTGCAATTTGAACAGAAATTTTGCTTAGGCGTTTGCATGCAACCTCGTAATTAGCAATTCAGAATTTATTTTTAAATTTATTTTATTTTATATTTTAATTTTATATTTATTTATTTTTTACTTTTTATTTTATTTTTATGTTTATTTATTTTTTTTTGGGGTGGGGGGGAGGGGGGCGGGGGGGGGGGGGTGGTGGTGGGAGAGAAAAAAAGGAATGTGTGATCCGTGGCTTTCTGTACAAATCTTTTATGAACAGTTTCCTGTGCGACTAAAGGTTCAAAATTTCGTCAAAAATTGGTGGTGAAGAAACCAAAGAATACGATTGCACCAAAACGTGATTTATCTCCAAAGTGTCACTCTCCAGGTTTGCACGCGAACACAGTCGAGTGGTATCGATTACATTTTTCATTACCATCCTCCAAGCAGATTTCAGTCAGCTGAGCGACTGACGCACTTCTTGCAAAATCCTCCAAAACCGCGTTAACACCTTGCTTGCCAATGAACGTATATTGCATTTCTGAAATATTTGTTCATTCAACGACCACACCGCCACAAGCATCCAAGCAACATGGATACACATTGTTCTTAGCAAGAGACATAGATTCTCCTGAACCCCCGCATTTGCGAGGGCTCTTGAGGATCTATGTGTCTTGCGGTTGGATCGTGTGCACTTTTTCTCAAGCAGCCTAAGGGGTAATTACTTTTGCATCAGATATTGAGAACCGCACAAAAGTCACAAAATGTAATCATGTTATTTGGAAACCAACTCAGCTGAAAATTGTGCATCTAGGTATATTCAACACCTTTCAGTTTGTCCTTTTGTAATCAAAGTGAAATATAAAAGGAACAGTACAGTGCCGATTAAAGCTGTTTTGCTCATTCTACCCCAGACACACCGCAGCAAGATATGGATCGACCATGATAGTTCAAGGGTGATGCCAGAATAGCTTGGCGCTATGGGCGCCAAGCTATTCTGGCATCAGCCTTGAACACTCATGGTCGATCTGTGTCCTGCCCTGCACTGCAGTCTTCAGAGGACAACGGCAAGATTTGGGGATTTCGGCCTTGGGGTACAATGAGTTAAGGCAAAAATACTCGTTGCTAAGTTATCGGAGTTAACAATGTCAAAAATATGGAGATTTGTAGCAGGCCTTTAAAAAACAACAAACAAACAAACAAACAAACAAACAAACAAACAAACAAACAAACAAACAAACAAACAAACAAACAAACAAACAAACAAACAAACAAACAAACAAACAAGCAATCAAAATATTATTGATTACATTTATTAGTATTGAGCTTTAATAAACTTTTAAACTAATCGTCTGTTCTTCTGCGTGTACAACTTACGTCAAATCTGATAGAGAATTGTGCAAGACTGGAGGAATTTGAAGTTAAACAGATATCTTGTATTTTAGGAGTTAATGGAGAGTTATTATTGTCTGAGACAAACTTCATGTTCGCTACAGATTTGGCGTGTGTTTAGAAACCGCTCAGAACAACCGCAGGAGCCTGTATAACTTTGACTGCCGGCAAAGGTCAGACTGTTATGACCGGATAACAGAGAATAACCCAACGCTTAGAAAAGACAGTTACAACACACTTTATTAATATCATCATATCAGTGCGTGGAGAAGTAGCAAAGTGTAGTGACAAATGTACGTTGTCTATTTTAAAATATTCAATGTGAGATAGTAATACATTGTGTTGTAACTGTTTTTTTTTTTCCTCAGCGTGCGATTTCCTTCGTTGGGTCCTTCTCTGCATTTTACACGCTTGGCAGTCAGCTTTTTTGGGGGTCTGATTTCGGAATATATCAGGTTTTGAGAGTTCACGGTCTTTAGGTCAGACCAGAAGCCTAGATCATACATGTGCATGTGTATACAAAGCAGTGGTGATGTGACGCTCCAGTCCGGGGTTGTACTCGGGTTCAACCCGGGTTGATGTGCAAGTGTAAACGGCCTCCTTAACCCAAAAAGCCCTGACTCACTACAACAGGAGATGGGTCGACCATGATAATTCAAGGGAAGTGCCAGATTAGCTTGGCGCCGACAGGCGCCAAGCTAATCTGGCACTGCCCTTGAATTATCATGGTCGATCCATCTCCTGCAACTGGTGCTTAGTCATTAGATGACGCCTCCAAATTTGGGAAATACGGCCGTCGGGCTGAATGAGTTAATTATGTGGTCTGACTAAAAAAAAAAGTGGGCGTGGAATTTTTTTTGAATCTGGCTTACTGTCCCTGTGGACTATTTCTAGTATAAGGGACTAACCTGTATACTTAGTTTTGGGGGAAAAAAGGGGGGAAATAGGCCGAGATTAAAATTAGCTAAAAGGGTCAGCAGAAACAAACCGCATGACCAGTAATTAATTCTCTTATTCCTGATTCGTTTCTTTTTAGTTCTAGGGATTAGGTCTCAGAGGCACAAAGGCCATCCTTATATTTACAAACAACGGTCCTTTTCAATAGACTAAGTTAAAAGAACTTTATTTTAATTGAATTAAAAATAAAATATATATTGTTTACATATTTAAAAAATTATCTAATTAAATGTAGATTAAGATTTTAATTAAGAAGTTGTCTCAGAAATAGACTAGTGGCCACAAGGCCTACTATATCACAATATGACTAGTTTGAATTTGGTCGGCTAGCGCCGCGTGCCCGCGGTACCGGAAGTCGGGTATTGCTACTGACTGTTCGTGCCATCTCATCAGATATGCGACTAAGATTGTTTAGTGCCTCTAATATACTCTCCGATCCCGCCATGTGCATAGCTTCCACAAGGGAATCCATAACCTTTTGAACTGTGTTTAGCAGGCAAGTTCTCATTGGATTTAATTTGACTTTAAGAGGACCACCTCCCTCAGTCTCCATGCCAGACCCGGTCTCCCTCTCACCGGGAGAAACAAGTCCCACCGGAGGATGAGACCCGCATCGATCACCAGCCGGGGAAGAGGGGGGAAGATTATCCGTTTGTTGGCCTACAGATCTCACTGTTTTATGTTGTTGAGCAGACACCGCAATGGCCGGCGACAAACAAGCAGTCTGTCGGCCATCCGGGGTGGCTAAGCTAGTTTGGGTTGCTGGTTGAGAGGTTGGAACCAACATAGCAACTGGTTTTTGAGACAAGTTGTTAGACAACTGTTTATCAGTATTTACAAGATTTGAGGACTGCCTGGGTAAAATAGCAGGTTTAACCCAGGCAGTTTCATCAAGGTCTGGTGAAATAGGCCTATGTGAATTTTTTGTCTTGACTGATTCTTTCTGATTTATGCTTATTTGTGCCCTATAGAGTGCCACTCTGTAGGGAATGTAATTTTGATTTCGAAGTTTATTTGCCTCCCTAAAGAGAGTGACTTTGGGGCATTTCTTATATGCTGAACTGTGGGGACCACCACAGTTGGTGCACTTAGGCACCGCCGTGTCAGGGCAATCCGCACGGCGGTGATTTTTACTGCCGCAGCGGACGCATGTAGCATGCTTCACTCTGCACACCTTCGCCGTACGTCCCAATCGGCAACAGTTGGCACAATGTGCCGCCGTGGGCGCATACGGTTCCAGCGGGCAGAGGACAGCACCTATCTTAAGTTTAGTTGGTAAACTGGTCAGATTGTGTAGTTCTACTTTTATTGCCCTAGAGGCCGTACCGTCTCGATTTGTGAGGCGGACGACCGTGGCATTTAGTCCTTGGTTTTTGAGTGAGTGGGCGATCTCCACGGGATCCTCCGTCCGGGGGACACCGTGGACAACGCCCACCACTTTAGGTATTGGAATGGTGCATTCAACATGTGCACCTCCTATCTCCTTCATCTTTTTTAAGTTTTGCTGTGCCCTCTGATTAGGGCAAGAAACAATCCATAAGTTAAAGCCAATGGGTCTCAACGAGATCTCCGATGGGGACACCCCAACAGCCTTGCAAAGATGCTGCTGCTGAACACCCTGATCGCGGATGAGAGCGGAGCCAGTCCCCAAGTCCTTAAGACGGACAGGGAACCTGCACCACTCCTCCGCGACGGGTTCAGGGGCCGCCCCACCGGAGAGCCCGCCGAGTTGGTTACTGTTCCAATTTTTTCTTTTTTTATTTCTGTTTACTGTTTGGAAATCCCTCGCCGAGCCCTCCTCCTCTCGGGGGGAGAACACGGTGGAGGAGTCCCCAAAGGTATCCTCCCTATGTTCAGCAACCAAGTTTTCCAGGTTAGTTTGATCAGTGCTGAGTGGCGGATGGCTCCCGGGCAGAAAGTCCGCCCGCGAGTCTGCACCTCCAGCTTCAACATTTATTTGAGACTTAGAGTCCGGGAGGGGGGATGGAGAAGTAGTACTAAGCTCCCCACGCCGCTGTCGGCGGGGTGAATTTGTTGAAGATATTGAAGATAATCTTCGTTTCTTCTTCTGATTAGTTTTTTGCTTGTTCTTTTTTCTCCTTTGGGACCTGTTTTTAGCAGCGAAATTTCCTCCAACCAAGCTTTCATTGCTAGTTGACGACGATAGAGAACCAAATAGGTCCTCCATCACGCTATGGTTAAGTCGTTATGGGTTAAGCCTGAATACTATTCAGAGGCAGTGTGACCAACAATTGGCCACACCACCAAACAAATAATGTCTTTAGTTTCAGAGATGCTCTTGCAGTCTAGTAAGCTAGGCCGCGCACGCTATACAATGCAGCGCCGGCCGGGTGAGCGACGCTGACCCAGTTCGGCGCTGCAAAAAGTTTAGTTTTAAAGGCGCAGCCAACCAAGTAGTGCGCCAAAGATTCCAATACTATGTCTAATATTGTGTCTACAAGGAGACAATGTTTAAGTCTACACTCAAAGTTATACGTAAGCCAGACCCAAGCGGGTATATCACCTTCTCAAAATTTTCGCTCTTTTTTGAAATTTTGAGGCCGAATGTCGTGACTCGCAGAGGCCAGCAGAGGCGTTGGCTGTAATGGCGATGAATGGTGATAGTAGCCCTGTCGTTGGAGCAAACAGTGGCAGAGATGATGGAAGCTAGCAGCGTAAGGAGTCAGGAAAGCTGAGGTGTAGTGGCCAGTGACGCAGTCATACAGGCCAGCAGCAGTCGTAAAGGTGAGCAAGGAGCCGGTGAGCTGTGTTCAACGATAGCAGTTGAAGGCTGTGTGAAAAAAGAGGGCGTGGAATTAAAACCCGCTGGCATTATACAACGTCCGTCCCCAGCATGCAAAGACCACTGGGCCGAGGTCGGCCGCAGTGGGCACTCGCACGACTGTGCGCGGGTCCACTGCGTCCGACTTCGGCCCGATACCCATTGCGTGCTTGAGTAAGCAAAAGGTCCTAGGGCCGACGTGGGGGTTTCCTGTTGTGCAATTTGCTGAAGGCATAGAAAAAAATGTAATTTGTTAGCACGCGTACGTGCGTGTGTATTTAAGGCGATCGATGGCTGCACTGTCCGACTTTAGCAATGACCGCTTCCGTCTGCAAGAGGCATATATCCTCATGGGCCCGTGCATTCGCACGGGCCCATGAGGATGTATGCCTCTTGATGTGTGAGTCTGTGGCCGGTTGCATCAACATCGTCTCAGTCTGACTGAGGCAGTGTGTCTGGTTTAATCTATGAATTCGATTACGCCATAGGTCAAGGCCAGCTCTTACGCACTTCCTGCGGTAAAAATTAAACCAAAAAGAAAAAACGTGGAAAAATCGCAAAATGAAAAATGTCACTCGATTTTGCACGTTCTTTCGTACTTGCCTGGGTGCTGACGTCAGTTCAAACGTGCCGATGCACACGGACAATATATTTGGACAAAACATTTAATTTTTGTGATTTTATTAAATTCTGATTTTTTAACACTTATCATTCGGAATACACCAGTGTGTGAAGTACGTTTGACTAAAATAGTTCAAGGATAGTGCCAGAATAGCTTGGCGCCTACCGGCGCCAAGCTATTCTGGCACCACCCTTGAACTAAAGCCATTAGTCTATATCCTTATCTGTAAGTACTATAACGTAGCTTGCAAATGGCAGTGTACAAATTTGAAGCTTTTAGCCTCAGCATGATATGGGTTAATGCACAATGCCAAATGCGGGTGATGGATCATTCAACCGTGCCATGATCGCTCCACATTGATGTTCACTGGGAAAAGAGTCCATTGTTTTAGCTTACTTCACATCTTCTACATTCCCATGTAACAGACGAGACCAGAAGGGTTGACTGCCAGTGCTTGTAATTTAGAAGAAACTACCAAGTGAGTAGGAAAAAGCACTGTCAGGGGAGAGAATTGTGCATTATCGAACAATGATAATAGATCTAGTGTGGTCAACGCACAGAAAGGAAAGAGTCATGGAATGTATGCCCCTCTTCTTCACAGTAAAAGGTGCACCCCACTTACTTAACTCATTCGCGGCAAGCCGCATCCGGATGCGCGGCATAAGCCGCGCATCCGGATGCGGCTTGCCGTGAATGAGTCAATGCACCCCTCTCTTTCCTTGTTTGTGTGCTTTGGCCAAAGAAGATCATGATCATTGGTCAATAATGACAATTCTCTCTCCTAACAGTGGTTTTTTTTCCCTACTAACTTCGTAGTTTCTTCTAAATTACAAGCACTCGCAGTCAACCCTTTTGGTCTCGTTTGTTACTTTGGAATGTAGAAGAGAGAAGTAAATCTTTCATTGAAAGTGTGTTGTCTTTTTCTTTTATTTGTTCGTATTCCAACTTGAGTATCAAAAGCAAAAATGCGCTGGACAAGCTCGTAAGAGTAAGATTTTTGTTTTAAGTTTTTTTTTAAAAATAATTTTTTAATTTTAAAAAAAAATTACCTCTTTTACTGCTGTGCATTGTGTGATATGAGCTGATATGTGCACGTATGTTTTTTTTTTACATACATTTTATTTATTAATGTTGTACTGTTTTTAAGTACATTAGATATTAATTGAATTGATTGTTTATATCATTAGGGTGTGCATATTTTAATGTAAGTTTTGTGTATATCTGAGTCACTGAGCCTGTCGGACAACTTTAATTGCCCCTAGCAGGATAAATAAAGTTGAATTGAACTTAAAACAGTTTCTTCTCCTTACTTGGTAGTTTTCTTCTATAAGTTCAAATGTGCTGTAACTACAACAGAAATTTGACACGAGTTCACGAAGTTCAATTTATGTGGTGTGTGTCTTGATAATCACTGTACGCTTAAATGTTGCACGTTATTCTGAATTAAAAATGAAAAGACAGTCGGTAATGACCAGAAAAAAAATATAACGTCAGTGTTACTGGACAACATCGTATTTGACATATTTATATGTCAGATGCGAAGTTGAACCGTTACACTGATGACATGCAACAGAACCTGTTTTCAGCAACCACCCGTACGAGAGATCACCTGTCATTAACGACCATTATGTAGGGGACTGTAGCCAACTAAATGAAGATCTTTAATGACAGATGACACTTGTTACCCTTAAAACTTCTATTCAATGGAGTACCTATCTTTTAACTAATTCGAGACGAACTGCATCCGGATACGCGGCTTAAGCCGCGTATCCGGATGCAGTTCGTCTCGAATGAGTTAACATGATTGTTTGTCTTGCTAAAAAATAAAAAATAAAAAAAGTGGGTTACTGTTCAATACAGGTTGTACGGTATACCTCTCCATCACACACGCCAAATGCCATCATAATTAATATGGTCTTTAATGACAGGTGACACATTTTTCCTTTCAATGCTTCTCTTGAGAAAGCATGCCATTTAAGATCCCCTTTTCCTTGCAACAAAAAGGTGTTTACTCTAAGCAGGCGCTACAGTATACCTCTCCATCCGAAAAGCCAAATGCGAGTGTGGACCCGAAAAGCCAAATGCGAGTGTGGACCCGAAAAGCCAAATGCGAGTGTGGACCGATCGAACTATATATGATGTGACAGCACGCCGATGAGTTATGCCATGTATTCTAACGCTGCAGCAACCGACACAAGCAGTAGTATAGTATAATATACTCTTGAGATATCTCAGTCGATCTGTCAACCGCGTATGGCATGCTGTGTTTAACATACATATGGAAAATGTATTCTGGTGTGGAAATTTTGTCTCCAAGCCGTAAGCTCAAAAACTCACAGATTAGCCCACAAATGGAAAAGCGAGGTCAGGTTAAACATAAAAAATAGCCGGATGGTTTTATGTGAACTGTATGCAACCCCAACTCCACGGCTGTTTCTAATCTTAGACAGAGCAAACGTGTATCCCCCAAGACTTTGAACGTGATGCACAAAACGTAACGCCAAACCCACAGGCAAGAACAAACTCTTCTCAACCCCTATACTGCCATTGGCCGCGAGTTTTGTTTCTCAAGCCATCATTGTAAATTCACTGCCAACATCGGCATCAATCCATCCAAGGCATATGGTTGCAAAACACGGCCAGCAAGAGGCATAGATCCTCATGAGCCCCCGCAGTTGCGGGGGCTCATGAGGATCTATGCTTCATCTGTTTGATTCTCAGTCGTTGCGTTGCAGCAAAGAAGTGTCAATAGAAAGCGATCTATTTCTCTGCAGCTTCCGCGTCCAAACCTATTGTCTGTGCGTCAGATCTCAAAAACCGAAGAGCTGATTGGCAATACGTGTATAGCAGCTATCGTGCCCCTTTTTAGACGTGTTTCTTTCCTAGTGTGATCCCAAGAGTTCAGATCTTTCGCACGTGCGCTTCCTGGTTTCAAATATTATTTCGCATTTTGCGAACCCGATAACATTTTTGTGGTCAGCATTTACGATCGGCAATGGAAAAAAGTGGGGGGAAGGGGGGGGGGGGCGGGGGGCGGGAGGGCCGGAGGGGGGAGGGGGGAGGGGTAATGGGGGTGGGGAATCCATCCCTCCATCAACCGTCCGTCCATTCATCCATCCATCCATCCATCCATCCATCCATCCATTGAACGAACGATAGATCGATTGATTAGAGAGTCACGCCGTGCCATCGAGAAGGATGTAATATTCAGTAAGCAAAAGCTTCTGGGACCGACAACCATGAGTGGACGTACCTAGGTAGCGCTTAGTTGCTATTTATATGTGTGCAACTGTCCGCGGGCGTCAAACACCGCAATACCAACTCGTGATTACAGTCGGCAGGATTTTCTGACAGCTTAGGGGTTCGTTTGGAGATTGACAAAAACCACAGTCAACAGAGTACAGACCTTCATGAACAGTTGCCTTAGAAGAATTTTGGAAATCCACTGGCCAGAGAAGATCAGCAACGTCAGACTCTGGGAGAGAATAGAGCAGATAACAGCAGAGAATGAAATTGGGCGAAGAAGATGGGGATGGATCGGTCACAGTCTGAGAAAGCCAGCTTCCAGTATCACTAGGCAGGCATTGTCATGGAACCCCCAGGGAAAGAGGAAAAGAGTAGGCCGAGAAACTCCTGGCGTCGAGACCTCCAGGCAGACATCAAGAGA